>CAUYLG010022168.1:0-96999 GCA_963573385.1 Cacajao melanocephalus
AAGTGATTCTCTTGCCTCAGCCTCCTGAATAGCTGGGATTACAAGTGCCCGCCACCATGCCTGGCTAATTTTTGTATTTTTAGTAGAAATGAGGTTTCACCCTGTTGGCCAGGCTGGTCTCAAACTCCTGGCCTCAAGTGATCCACCCACCTCGGCCTCCCAAAATTGTTGGGATGACAAGCATGAGCCACTCGCACCTGGCTTGCTGAACACTTTTGATGATAACGATCATTATTATTTCCTTAGCAGTATCAATTTCAACATCAGGCAATATAGACTAGTATATTTTCAAAAGATCTTATCTCAAATAAAATAGTTGGGCTCCATTCCATTTTACTAATGTCTCTTTAAGACATTGAGCTTCCTCCAAATAGCATAAATCAAGGTGACAAGATTTAGAAATAGTAATCATCAATAAAATGTGTCATTTAAAATGATCACATAGTTTTTAGATTAGAAGCCAAGAGCATGTTAATTATGCATTTGAGAATGGTACAGGTTTGTTGCAACTTGTAAATTAGTTTAGAAGCTCGGAGTCTTAAGAATCTTAGCTGCTCCTTGAATTGATTCCAGAATTACTGAAGACTTGGGATGGGGGTGGGAAATATGAGAACTACTAAGGTTGGTACAAAATGTATCCATGATCTTAGCATGTGTGCCCTACAAAACAGCCCCTGAGACAATGACTTGGGTACAGGTAATTATAATCCTGGAAAGTAGGAGTTAGGAAGTAGGAAGAGGCAGGGAAGGAGGATAAACCAACATAAATGCATATTATTAAAGTACTTCATAACATGGGGTGTATTAGTTATCAATTGCTGTTGTAACAAATTACCACAAATGTAGTGACTTAACACAACAAAAAAATTAGTAGCTTACAGTTCTGTAGGTCAGAAGTCCAACATGGGTCTCACAAGACTGTGTTCCATTTGGAGTCTCTGGGAGAGAACCTTTCTCTTTTCAGTTTCTGCTTTCCTTAGCCTGCAGCCCATTTCTCCATCTTCAAAGCCAACAGCATCACATGTCTCTGAGCCTTTTTCTGTCATCATGCTCTTTCTGACCACAGCTGTGAAAAATTATCTGCTTCGAAGAACCTGTGTAAGTAGATTGGGCCCACCTGGATAATCCAGGCTACTCTCCCCAGCTCAGGGTCTATAATTCAGTCATATCTGCTTTACCATAAAAGATAACATAGTCACAGGTTCTGGGGTTAGGATGTGGACATCTTTGGAGGGCCTTTAATCTGCCAGCAGTAGAGGCAATGGGCAGTCAGCAGTCAAGGGAGCACTCTCTTCTAACGGGGCTCTCAGGAGTATATGAGGTCCAAGAATTGTCTATCTGAAGTATAGAAGCCAGAGACATTATCAGCTCCTGTCCTCTGTTGGTTGCAGGTTCTTCCTGGAGATAATTTGCCTGCACCTCCAGGCTGCACTTGGCATAGAGCATCCTGGACCCTGTCAGCACAAAACAAGAAGAGCTGGCATGGAATTGTTCCCTACAGCTGCACTGAGAACAGAGATGAGCTGAGAGCATGTGAAACAGGCAGGCTACAGGTACCTGCTAAACATCTATGACATGGTGTCACTTAGGTACGGAGCTTGCATACTGGAGCTCAAACCCAAGGCCTACAACTCACTGAGAAGCCTTCACAGGTGTTAGATCTTTCTGAAGCCTTGTTTTTTTCCCATTTATTAGATGGGGAGACTTATATGGACTGTATAGAAAGTTGGGAGTATTAAATGCACCAACATATGCAAAGCAGCTAGATGTCTAAGGAGTGGTCAAAAAATGGTGGTAGGAATTTTTATCTATAGATCCAAAGAAACATTTATTGGTTGTCAGGCAGTGGGGCTACATCTGTGAACAAGATCAGTAAGGTCCCTGCCTTCACTCAGGGGCTTCTTTTCCAGTGCGGGAAATCAGAAATTGACAAGTAAATAAAGCAATACACAAGGACTTACAGATTATGGCTGCTGCAATGTGGGACATGAACAGGGTAGGGTGATATGATAGAAAGTAAAGAGACAGGGGTATGGCAGACATGGTCCAGTCTCCTCCACGCCTGTACCCTTCCTTTATTACTTTTTTTTAAGAGATGGAGTCCCATTCTGTCACCCAGACTGAAGTGCAGTGGTATGATCTTGGCTTACTGCAACCTCTGCCTCCCAGGCTCAAGTAATCCTCCTACCTCAGCCTCCTGAGTATCTGGGACCACAGACACATGCCACCACACCTGGCTAATTTTTAAATTTTTTTGTATTATTAATAGAGACATGGTTTTGCCATGCTGCCTAGGTTGTTCTCAAACTCCTCAGCTCAAGCAATTTACCTGCCTCGAGCTCCCAAAGTGCTGGGATTACAGGTGTGACCCATCACTCCCAGCTCCCTTTCCATTACAGGAGGACCTAGTGTGTTCAGGTGGCATCTGGGGATTCCTGGATCATCAGAAGGTGGCTCCTACCCCAATTCTAGGAGTACATCACAACTGATCTAAATCAGTATGATAATCCTATTCCCTTTGATGAGTGACTGGCTTAAAAGGAGACAGGAAACCCAGTGAGATTCAAGGAGTCCCCTCTTAGGTGGGTATAAGTAAGACTTCTGTTCTGGCCTGGTAAGGAGAAAGCCTCTTACGTTTTCCCCATTCTCTCTGCCTCAAACAAAACTAATGAGCCATGTGGCCTGGCAACAGCCTTTTTGAGATCATAAAAGAGCAAGCATGAAGATAAAAGCAGAACAGTAGAAAGCTCTGAAGGGGTGAGACCCTGATGATGTCATTAAGCAGCTGAACCAGAGCCAGTAACTACCTCGCACAATGGCTCAGTAAGAAAAAGAAAACTCTATATTTAAAATGCTATGCAGAGCCTGGTTTTCTGTCACTTGCAGCTGAACACATTCTTAGCTCATATGGATTGTCCAAAGAACATTTAATTTTAGACCTGAAGGGTCAGCCATGAAAAGAGCCCGGGAAGAGTATTCAGGCAGAAGGAAAAAGAAGCAATATGATCCTTCAAAAGTATTTAGAGTGGGTGAGAAGTAGGAAGGAGCTCAGGAGGCTGGAGGCTGGGGGCTGGGGGCTGGGGTGTTTGTGGGGAGAAGTCTACCAAAGTGGTGGAGGTCACCCCTGCAGGGCCTTGATTTCCTGTTGCCCAGGATGTAGTGCAGTAGTGTGATCATGGCTCACTGTAGCCTCCACCACCCTGGCTCAAGCAATCCTCCTGCCTCAGCCTTCTGAGTAGCTGGGACCACAGGTGCATGCCACCATACCTGGCTATACACAATAATTTTTAAGTAGGAGAGAAACATATTGAAATAGGAAATTGTAAAGTCCACATTCTTTAATATAGAATTGGAAGCCTATGAGGCCTATAATTTTGAGAGGTCTAATAAAATTTAGTTGTTAAAAATTATGCTAAAAATACTGAGGGAATTCATCACCACCAGGCCTGCCTTGAAAGAGCTCTTGAAGGAAGCACTAAATATGCAAAGGAAACTCTGTTACCAGCCACTACAAAAACACACTGAAGTACAAAGATTAATGATGCTATGAAGCAACTACATCAACAAGTCTGCAAAATAACCAGCCATCATGATGATGACAGAATCAAATTCGAACAACAATATTAACTTTAAATGCAAATGGGCTAAATGCCCCAACTAAAAGACATAGAATGGTAAGTTGGATAAAGAGCAAAGTTCCGTTGGTGTGCTGTATTCAAGAGACCCATGTCACAGGCAAAGACACACAGGCTCAAAGTAAAGGGATGAAGAAAAATTTACCAAGCATATGGAAAGCAGAAAATAGCAGGAGTTGTAATCCTAGTTTCTAAAAAGACAAGCTTTAAACCAACATGGATGAAAAAAGACGAAGAAGGGCATTACATAATGGTAAAGGGTATAATTCAACAAGAAGAGCTAACTATCCTAAATATATATGTACCCAATATGGGAGCACTTCCCAATACAGGAGGACTCAGATTCACAAAACAAGTTCTTAGAGACCTATGAAGAGATTTAGACTCCTACAATAATAATGGGAGACTTTAACACCCCACTGTCAATATTAAACAGATAATCAATACAGAAAATTAACAGATATTCAGGATTTGAACTCAGCTCTGGATCAAGTGGACCTGACAGATATATACAGAACTCTCCACCCCAGAACAACAGAATATATATTCTTATTGGTGCCACATGGCACTTACTTTAAAATCAATTAATAATTGGAAGTAAAACATTCCTCAGCAAATGCAAAAGAACTGAAATCATAACAGTCTCTCAGGCCACAGCACAATCAAATTAGAACTCAAGATTAAGAAACTCACTCAAAACCAAGTAACTACACAGAAATTGAAAAACCTGCTCCTGAATGACTCCTGGGTAAATAATGAAATTAAGGCAGAAATCAAGAAGTTCTTTGATACCAATGAGAACAGACAAAGTACCAGAATCTTTGGGATGCAGCTAAGGCAGTGTTTTGAGAGAAATTAAATGCCCACATCAAAAAGCTAGAAAAACCTCAAATCCTGACATCATAACTAAAAGAACTAGAGCACCAAGAGCAAACAAACCCCAAAGCTAGCAGAAATCAAGAAATAACTAAAATCAGAGTAGAACTTAAGGAGACAGATACATGAAGAACACTTCAAAAAAAATCAACAAATCCAGGAGCTAGTTTTTTGAAAAAGACTTGAAAAAACAGATCACTAGGTAGACTAATAAAGAAGAAAAGAGAGAAGAATCAAATAGACACAATAAAAAATGATAAAGGGGACATCATCACTGACCCCATAAAAATACAAACAACCATCAGAGAATACTATAAACACCTCTATGCAAATAAATTAGAAAATTTAGAAGAAATGGATAAATTCCTAGGCACATAAACTCTCCCAAGACTGAACCAGGAAGAAGTTGAATCCTTGAATAGACCAATAACAATTTTTGAAATTGAGGCAGTGATAAACAGCCTACCAACCAAGAAAAGCTCAGGATCATATGGATTCACAGCTAAATTCTACAAAAGGTACAAAGAGGATCTGGTACCATATCTTCTGAAACTATTCTAAATAATTGAAAAGGAGGGACTCTTCCCTAACTCATTTTATGAGGCCAGCATCATCCTGACACCAAAACCTGGGCACAGACACAACAAAAAAAGAAAACTTCAGGTCAATATCCCTGATGAACATCAAAGCCAAAATCTCCAATAAAATACTGCCCAATCAAATTCTGCAGCACTACAAAAAGCTTATCCACCATGATCAAATTGGCTTCAACCCCAGGATGCAAGGCTGCTTCAACATATGCAAATCAATAAGCTTAACTCATCACATAAACAGAACTAAAGACAAAAACCATAGATTACCTCAATAGATGAAAAAAGGCCTTGAATAAAATTCAACAACCCTTCATGTTAAAAACTCTCAATAAACTACAGATTGATGGAACATACCTCAAGATAATAAGAGCCATTTATGACAAGTTGACAGCCAATATCATACTGAATGGGCAAGAGCTTGAGGGATTCCCCTTGAAAACTGCCACAAGGCAAGGATGACCTCTCACCACTTCTATTCAGCATAGTATTGGAAGTTCTGGTCAGGGCAATCAGGCAAGATAAAGAAATAAACAGTATTCAGATAGGAAGAGGGAAAGTCAAATTGTCTCTGTTTGCAGATAACAAGATCCTGTATCTCAAAAACTCCATTGTCTCAGCCCAAAAGCTTCTTAAGCTGATAAACAACTTCAGCAAAGTCTCAGGATTCAAAAATAAATGTGCAAAAATCACAAGCATTCCTATACACCAACAACAGCCAAGCAAAGAGCCAAATCATGAATGAACTCTCATTCACAATTACTACAAAGAGAATGAAATACCTAGGAATACAGCTAACAAGGGAAGTGAAGGACCTCTTCAAGAAGAACTACATACCACTGCTCAAGAAAACCAGAGAGGACACAAGCAAATGGAAAAACATTTCATGCTCATGGATATGAAGAATCAGTATCATTAAAAAGGCCATACTGCCCAAAGTAACTCATAGATTCAATGCTATTCCTGTCAAACTACCATTGACATTCTGCACAGAATTAGAAAAAACTCCTTTAAAATTCACATGGAACCAAAAAAGAGCCCATATAGCCAAGACAATCCCAAGCAAAAAGAACAAAGCTGGAGGCATCACACTACCCAACTCCAAACTATACTACGAGGCTACAGTAACCAAAACAGCGTGGTACCAGTAAAAAAACAGACACATAGACAAGTGGAACAGAACAGAGAACCCAGAAATAAGACTACACATCTACAACCATCTGATCATTGACAAACCTGACAAAAACAAGCAAGATTCCCTATTTAATAAAGATGCTAGGAGAATGGGCTAGCAATATACAGAAAATTGAAACTGGACCCTTTCCTTACACTTTATATAAAAATTTACTCAAGATGGATTAAAGACTTAAATGCCAAATGTAAAACTATAAAAACCCCGGAAGAAAATCTAAGCAATACCATTCAGGACATAGGCATAGGCAATGATTTCATGATGAAGACATCAAAAGTAATTGCAACAAATGCAAAAATTGACAAATGGGACCTAATTAAACTAAAGAGCTTCAGTATAGCAAAAGAAACTCTCATCAGAGTGAACAGACGACCTACAGAATGGGAGAGAAATTTTGCAATCTATCCATCTGACAAAGTTCTAATTTCCAGAAACTATAAGAAACTTAAACAAATATGCAAGAAACCCCATTAAAAAGTGAGCAAAAACTATGAAGAGTCATTTCTCAAAAGAAGATATTTATGCAACCAATAAACACGTGAAAAAAAGGCTCAACATCCACTGGTCATTAGAGAAATGCAAATCAAAAGTACAATAAAATAACATCTCACGCCAGTCAGAATGGTGATTATTAAAAAGTCAAGAAACAATGGATACCAGCAAGACTGCCAAGAAATAGGAGTACTTTTACACTGTTGGTGGGAATGTAAATTAGTTCAACCATTGTGGAAAATGGTGTGGCAATTCCTCAAAGACCTAAAACCAGAAATACCATTTGACCCAGCAATTACTGGGTACAGACCCAAAGAATATAAGTCATTCTATTATAAAGATACATGCATACATATGTTCATTACAGCACTATTTGCAATAGCAAAGACCTGGAATCAACCAAAATGCACATTAGAGACAGAATGGATTTTTAAAAATGTGGTACATGTACACCAAGGAATACTATGCACCCATAAAAAGGAATAAGATAATGTCCTTTACAGGGACGTGGATGGAGCTGGAAGCCATTATCCTCAGCAAATTCATGCAGGAATAAAAAATCAAACACTAAATGTTCTCACTTATAAGTGGGAACATTATTTATTTATTATCTCATTATTTATTATCTAAATAATGAGAACACATGGACACAGGGAGGGAAAAAACACACATGGGGGCCTGTTGCAGATTGGGGGGCAAGGGGAGAGAGAGAGCATCAGGATAAATAGCTAATGCACACTGGGTTTAATAATTAGGTGATGGGTTGATAGGTTCAGACAACCACCATGGCACATGTTTACCTATGTGACAAACCTGCACACCCTGCACATGTATCCCAGAACTTAAAATAAATGATGCTGAAGTCAGAGACTACAGATCTCTAATAAGTAGTTGTTAGCAAAGAACCTTGGACATATGAGAGACTTTTGACTTCATTGTCATGCGGAGACAGGCTGTGAGCTATACAGCCTTTTACAGCTAATTGTTAAGGAGAAAGGCTGGGAATATTTATAGGACATTTGACTTGGAGATCCTTAGAATATAAACCCTAATCCTGTTGGGGTAAAGGCCTGTTGTGTCAAGTTGAGACTTCTTCTGTACTTGTGCATTATAAAAATGTCTTGGTTGATTTATAAGAACTTAAAAAAAAAACCACCCAGACTTTAAAAGTGTCATACTCTCTCCTGTAGAATAAAAACCATCAATCCAAAAGCAACATACAAATTGTTTGGCATAGAAAAAACTTGTACTCAGCCTACTCTCTGTAGTTCCTATGGGATTTGAATCTGTTTTATTTTTTTCCAAAGAAAGTATCAAGTCCTTGTTTTTTTTTCCCTTCAGGCCTGATTGAAATAGATGACTAACACATTTATTGTAATAAGAGTCTCAAATATTTATTTCTCAATACAAATTTTTCTTGAAAGATGTGATCTGTCAGATGTGTTAAAAAAAAATCCCTTTGGCTGCAATGGAAAGAATAATTTATAGAAGAGCTGGAGTTATTGTAAGGAGCCCAGTGAGGAGGCTATTACAGTGGCCCAGGAGAAAAATTGATGACCTGATTTGGGGAGTGATAGGGAAGACACAAACACTGGTACAGATTCCAGATGTACATACGAGGCAGAGCCGAAAGGACTGCCTGGAGGAATCAAAGATGACTCAGAGGGTTTTGTCTTTGAGGTAGACAGTGAGACTCTTTAGTGAAACTGGGGTATTCCGAGATGAACAGCTTTAGGTGAATAAAGTTTCGATTTGGGCATACTCTGCTCCAGGTATCTAGTTGATAAACAAGCGGAGATACAAAGTAGGCAATTGGATGTGCATGAGTGTGGGGTTCAACCAGAACAAAGCCTGTGTCTATAGAAAGGAGCTCAGGTGATCCCCAAGACACTCCAATATTTACAGAATTAATACCATCTTCATTTATAGGTAAGGGGTGGTTTGATATTAAAAAGAATAATGCTCCCAGCACTTTGGGAGGCTGAAGCGGGCGGATCACAAGGTCAAGAGATTGAGACCATCCTGAGCAATATGGTGAAACCCCATCTCTACTAAAAATACAAAAAAATTAGCTGGGCGTGGTGGCATGCGCCTGTGGTCCCAGCTACTCAGGAGGCTGAGGCGGAAGAATCGCTTGAACCCAGGAGGCGGAGATTGCAGTGAGCCGAGATTGCACCACTGCACTCCAGCCTGGCGACAGAGCAAGACTCCGTCTCCAAAAAAAAAAAAAAAAAAAAGAATAATGCTAACCCATTTTTTGAACCTGCTATACTCTTATCCTTTTTTGGAAGCCCTACATCTGCAAAATTTGGTTAGGTGTTCCTGTTGCAGAACCTGCAATTCTGTAGTCCCTAAGATATCCTCCATCAATTACTTAGGTACAAATAATGGAAGCTAGTGCTGACAGTGGCTACCTGGGGTCAACGTGGACAGCTGAGTCCTATTAACTGTGTGACTCAGATCATTGGAAGCTAGCTATATCTTGGGTGACTAAAACTCCTTTGAAAAGCATGCCTTTGAAAGAAGATGTGGGCTCTGGATGCTATTTTAGTGCCTGAATTTTAAAGTTTTATGTTGTGTTTTTGTATCTGAGTACAGAAGTCTTGAAAAGCAAGAGCGGATTAGTAGGATCAGAGCTGAAGCCCTTAAACTCACTTATGTGTTAGCTGCTTTTTGTAAATATGGTGTCATAGAAGAATGACTCCAGGAAATGCACAACCCTGTGTATGTCAGCCTAGGACAGTGTGGGGGAAACAGGTGAATAAAGTTATTTTAGTGATTAATTACTATTTTGAACAAAAGTTTTTGGCTTAATTATGTGCCATAGTATGCTAAGTAGGACAGTCATCTCTAGGTAGCTAACTTTACCCCTAATTTAAAAGCTTTTGGCCAGGCGCAGTGGCTCCTGCCTGTAATTCCAGCACTTTGGAAGGTGGATCACTCGAGGCCAGGAGTTCGAGACCAGCCTGGCCAACATGGTAAAACCCTGTCTCCACTAAAAATATAAAAATTAGCCGACTCTGGTGGTATGCACCTGTAATCTCAGCTACTTGGGAGGCTGAGTCCAGAGAATCACTTGAACCTGGGAAGCGGAGGTAGTGACATATACCAGTAGTTACAGCTACTCAGGAGGCTGAGGTGGGAAGATCATGTGAGCCTGGGAAATTGAGGCTAACATGAGCCATGATGGTGCCACTGCACTCCAGCCTGGGTGACAGCTAGACCTGTCTTCAAAAACAAAAAGCCAAGCAGGAAGTGAATGGCTGCTATCTGCATCTTGGATAGAATTAGTGGATAAGACTGGCGGCCATTAGCTCCTTCCGGTGAATGGACCAGACACCCCAGGTCACTCTTTCACTGTATTCTGTGTCTGAGTGAATTTATTATCCATCACAGGGTGGGGGTCTGCCTGTGGGACCCTGACAGTGGTGCCCTGTGTGAGTAAACTCCTCAGTCGTGCTCCCTTTGAGGTTTTGCTGTAACAGATCATGATGGAAACTCCAAAAATGAAGGAAAACATGACTGCATAGTTGGTAAGTCATTGGAGCCCACTTGGGATATCCAAGTTTGGAGGCATTGTTCAGACTAGGGTTTCATCATGAGACAACAGTTATCAGCTCAACAGATAAAAGTATTGAAACAGCTGTTTAAAGCTAGCAGAGGCTCAGTTTCACAGGCTCAATTAAGGGACCTAATGCAAACTGTTGTTTCCCAAAGCCCATGATTCCCAGCGGAAAGTATAGTACATGTAAAGCCCTGGGAACAAATGGGGAGAAATCTTAAACAGCATCATGCACAAGGGCAACAGGTCCCATTAACATCATCACCAGGCCAAAATAACAAAGAGGAAATGGAGATTTTATGAGCCCCCTACTCTAATAAATAGGAAAAAGAATAAGAGACACACTCCAGCTATGGGATCAAGTCTTAAGCAAGTGGCATTAGAAGGGGAGCTCTTAGCCTGCCTGATAATGGAAGATCAACGAGGCAATCAGGCATATAAAAAGATCAGAAAAAAGGCATTAGAGGCCAAAACTGCGCAGCCAAGCAGGCAGTGGGCAGAAGTCTTGGTGGCAGGGAAGCTTGCAGTGGCCCAGGCCAAAAGGAACCACCCAGGCCTGCAGCCTCAGCCTAGTAGTGGGAGGAAGGAGCTGTGCCATCAAAAAGGGGTGCAGACTAAAAGCCGCACCTAGGCAAGTGCAACAGGGCTGCTTCCCCGGGGCCCATGCCTCTGTTCTTGGGCTCCACGGATGGCCCACAGTAAAATTTCATATACAAGTGATGTCCCAGATTATAATTCTCTGCTAAATTTAAGTTCTAATAAGGGCCACTGTTATTTCTCCCCTATCTCTAACATAGCTCTCCTAAAATCCAATTTAAGTTGAACAATAGCCTCTGAAGGGAGAGAAATTACTGAGAGCCCATGAATTAGTTGATGAGCAATTAAAAGCCAGACCCGTAGAACCCTCAACCAGCCCTTAGAATTCACCCATTATTGTCATTCCTAAAAAGTCTGGCAAATGGAGACCTTTGCATGACTTACGGGCTATTAATGCTAAATTACAACCTATAGGACCTTTGCAATTGAGGTTCCCTTCCCCCACAGCAATTCCTCAAGATTAGCCTAAAATTGTTATTGACTTAAAAGACTGCTTTTATACAATTTCCCTAGCAGAACAGGATAGAAAAAAATTTGCATTTACATTACCAGCTACTAATAATGAAAGGCTAGCTTGTCAATTTCATTGCAAAGTGCTGCTTCAAGGAATGCTGAACAGTCCTACCATGTGTCAGTATTACGTACATCAGGCTTTGCTCCCCAGTAGAAAGGAATTTCCCAATTGCAAGATTATTTATTTTATGGATGATATTTAACTGGCAGCCCTAGAGGAACCAGTACTTTAAAATTTATGTAACTCCATCATAAAGAACACACATTTAAGAGGTTTACTCATAGCACCTGAAAAAGCACAAATGTCCTCTCCTTGGAAATATCTTGGATGCATACTTACTTCCTGGTCAGTAAGACCTCAAAAGGTTATATTAAATACCAGCAACTTACACACCTTAAATGATTATTAGAAATTACTGGGCAACATAAACTGAAGCCTGCCCTGTGTGCTCTTGTTCTTTGACTTCAGCAATTGCTGGAACAATGCACACATTCTATTTTTATCACACATATTCGAGCCCACAGATCATTGCCTGGCCCATTGGCTTATGGCAGTGAACAAGCAGACCTACAAGTGATGACAGCCCTGCTTGACCAAGCCACCAAATCACATCAATTTTTTCACCAAAATTGGAGAAACTTAACAATTTTAACTTACCCAGAGACTAGCTAAACAAATTATCCTGCAATGTCCAGACTGCCAGCTCACAGGCATGTCCCCTCCTGCAACAGGTGTTAACCCTAGAAGACTAGAACCTAATCAGTTATGGCAAACAGATGCTATACTCTTCCCTGAATTTGGAAAATTAATATATGTACCTGTATCCATTGATATCAACACTCATCTAATTAGTGCACACACTCTTCCTGGAGAGTCCACCTGATATGTTATTAAACATTTTCTTTTAACTTTTGCATTTATGGGGCAGCTCCAAAAAAGTAAAACTGATAATGGTCCAGCTTATGCCAGCTCACAATTTCAACATTTTGTCACACATGGAACATCCAGCATTCCACAGGCAACCCACATAACCCCCAGTGACAAGCCATAGTAAGAACATACCCACTCCACCCTTAAAAATATGCTTAGAAAACAAAAAAGAGGGAGTATAAGGACCCTGAAACACTACTAGCACAAGCTTTATTTACTCTTTTCAAAATTTACATAATAAATTTCAATCAGCTGTAGAAAAAGCACTTTGCTAAAACCTCTCAAGACAGAAACAAAGATTGGAGACAGAAATAGAGGGAAAGAAGAAGTAAGAGAGAGACTAGAAGAGACAGAGATCAGAGAGAGACACTGATCTCTGTTAAGACTAAGGAGAGAGATAAAGTAGGAAGAAGAGAAAGAAATGTTAAGAAAGTTATAGACGTAAGAATGCATCTTTAGTAAGGAAGGTTATAAAATGAAGAAAATTAAGGCATGTCGAAGATTGTGAACATCGTGAAAAATGTTATAGGAAGGAATTTACGCAGGAAATGTATAATTGTTGTTTTGAGGGTCTAAGCAAGTTTTAAAGTGTTAATTGAAAAATAAATTCTGTGTGTAAACATATTGGCTAAAGTTAAAAAAGTATTCAGTTTTTTTCTGTAAACTAGACATTATAAAGCACAACACATTTTTCTTAAAGCACTAACCTGCTCTTTATCAAAGATTATAAAAGGTCTCTTAGCACAGGCACCATTCCTAGAATTTCCAGTACACCAGCACCAGCCTGGAGACTACATCCTCTTCAAAGGATGGAAAGAAGAAAAAACTTAAGCCAGCCTAGGAAAGGCCATACAAGACCGGCAGCCATGGACAATGTGGCTTCTGTGGAAAAAACAGGCCCTGGACATCACCTGGGGAATGCTGAAGAAGGCAACTCAGGAGGCAGAATGAATCCTGCTCTGGACATAGACATCATTCACTCCAGATAATTTGTTTCCTTTTTATTATCTCACTCTGCCTGCAATGTGTACCTGCTACACTCTATCGAGCCCATCTTCTAATCTCCTTTTTTCTGCCCTGTTACTTAGACAGACACCCCCTTTCCCAGCTTCTAACAATGCAACTGCTTAGGTAAAATAAATTAACATACCCTCGGTGAGGTTCCTCAGTGATGTCATACAGCAAACTGAGGTGCCAGTGAACACTATGGGTCTCTCTTTGATTTGAAAATAATGTTGCTACATTGGTACAATTCCTTCTGAAACTATTTCAAACAATAGAAAAAGAGGGAATCCTCACTAATTTTATGAGACCAGCATGATCCTGATACCAAAACCTGGAAGAGACACAACAACAAAAAATTTCAGACCAGCTTCTCTTGGTCTGAGGTCAGATACAGGTCAGGTTCAGATGCGGAGAGATGCTCTGTAAGAAAGGCCATGATCTTTTCCAGCCTGGTCCCAACGACTTCCCTTCAGGTACCCTCCAGCCAACTGAAACACTTGCTTTATTCAGCTTTCTCCCACATTCACAACACAATCCCAGCATGGTGTGGGGGTAACACATGTGCAACCAAGTCAGAGGACCTGCATCGAAACTGTGGCAAATTGCTTAAGCTTTTGGAGCCTGAGCTTCTTGGTCTATAAGACAGGCAAATGGTACCCACAGTCAGATGTGTTTCTGAAAGAAATGAGGTCAGTGTGCCTATCCCTGTTTCTGGCCAAGCCTCCAACCTGCCTGAGGAGGCTTCCCTCAGTGAGCATAAAAGACGTTGCAGGCAAATGCACCTTCTTCTGTACCAGGCAGTGCTTTGACTCAAATCCCTGGAAGAAATCTACCATGGAAATAGGGTTGGGCCCTATGTGAGTGTCAAGGAGTCTTTTACTTCTTTTTATCTTAGGGCTAGACTTGGGGCAGGCAATTTGGTTTTTGGTCAGGTTAGAAAACCTGCCTAAGACGATAGCATCCATGTGTAACAGGAACAGGCCCTAAGCCCATGTCTGCTGATCCCAAACCCCAGCTCCTTCCTCTCCCTCTCCATTTTATACTGATGGGCATGAAATCCAAAGGGACCCCTTCGGTACCTGTGAGATTCATGAGAACTCAAAACAAAGACAAATGGTAGCAAGGAAACTCCAAACAACAACAAAACAGAACAGCTGCAGCTGACCCAGGGGACTTCCTGGCTTTCCCACCCTTTGGGGTAGATCATCATGACAGATGGGCCACCCTGACTTGGTTTGATCCTGTTATTGCAGCACCCACACAACTCTGCTCCGCAATCCCTTACCAAAGACTCATCTTCTGTGGTAAAAACCAGCCACAAGTGGGATGAGACAGGGTGGAGTCCAGCATGCACCATTTCTGGCTACAGGACTCCCTGGTGAAATAAGGAGGAAGCCAATGATGCGTGGCTTAGTAGTGCTGGACCCATGGGGTGTGGCTTAATGGTGCTGACCCAGTAGGCATGGCTTAGTGGTACTGTACCAGTAGAGTGTGACTTAATGACACTAGCAGGAGTCTCCTGTTACTGCTTGTGGAGTGGCAGGGTCAGCAATGAGAAATCCAGCAAGTTGGCTGGCCCAGCCTCCTCTCCAACAGTCTCTGCCCACACCCAGTGTTGTCTGCAGCAGCTCTCAGGAGAATGCCCTGGTGACAGCACCCACAAGCTCTGTGGTCACAGGCTTTCCCTGTCCCTTAGGTGAAAGCAGAGGCTTTTAATGTGCAACAGCTTCTAGCAACCAGGCAACTACTTGCGAATAATGCCCGCAGCAGGCAGCAAAGCATGGTAGGATCAGAGGAGGGCTTGGGGCCAGCTTCCCCTTCCCTGAACCGGGGTAAGGGCTAGCTTTGGTGAGGGTCAAAGGCAAGAAGAACCACACCAGGGTGATGTAAATGGTGATGCATTAGACAGGCCCCAGGAGGTGTTATTATCTCAGTGGTTTCAACCATATCCTGTACTAGGCAACCAGCCATGAAGACAACTGGCAAGGTCAAAAGCAGCTGATTATTCGGAGGCCTTGGACTGCATCCCTCCTCTGAGGCAAGGAGACAATTTAGAACTGCAAAGGACACATGAGTATTGAGAATACCCTTTCTCCCTGGTCACACACCTCACTTGCTATTCTACCTGGCAACTCCTTTCATTCTCCCACTACTCTTACCTGGAACACCCACTCTTTTTTGCCAGTTGGGAATGCTGTGAGTGTGTGTGTACACAGCCTGCTTAATTCTGATACTGTTTCCTTCCCTCTTTCCTGGTGGGGCTCCGCTAGTGTAATGAGCGATGCACACACAGCAGTCAGGATGAAGCACCTACACCCCACAAGGGCATCTGCTTAGCTCAGCACGGCTGCTCACTGTGATGCTCAATGTGGTCTTGAGTCTGGGTGATCTATGTGTCCAGACAGCCCTCCCCATCTAACTAAAATAATATCTAAGAGCCCTTTAACTCAGAACTTTGTAGAAATTCGAAAGATTTTGTTGAAAATGACGCTTAGAAATGAAAGCTATATATGTTTACTATAAAGATACGTGTATAAAACCAAATCCAGAAGAAGTTTCAGTAGTCATCTCATACATTTCCAGGTGTTTCTCACTAGGGAGCCGGAAAGGACTCTTCCCTGGACACAGCTAAGATGAAGGCTTCTTAATCCTGGCTGTTCATTAGAATCATCTGGGCTGCCTCAAAAATCACGAATGCCCAGTCCCACCTGAGATCAGCTCTCTGGGGCAGGGGTACACATACCTGTATTGAAAACGACTCTCAGTTGCTTATGCTGCAAGGGCAGGTGAGAACCCCTGGACGAGATGAGCCAACCAGGCTGTGAAATGAAGAGTGGGTAACTCAGCTTTTGGCAGCTGGAACATGGAAATAGAAGAAAAAAATGAAATAGCATCCACAAGCTTTATTCTCTAACCCTTGGCCCACCTAAATGTTAATTATGTGAGTCAGTACCACTCAAAACCTATTTAAAACTATAACCCATGATAAGCCCTCAGTTTCCTCAGTAGCCACTGTCTGCTGTCTGTGTACCTGGCCACAGGCCCTCACACTGCCCATTGACATTTTGCTGGCTCTTCTCAAGCCTTCACCCCCAGATAAACTTATCTCCTAATTCACTAGGAAAATAGAGGCCTCCAAGTTCCCCAGGTGTACACAATGCCATCTCTCTCTACCTACAGTCACCTCTAGGCTCAGGGGAAGAGGGACTTCCTTACCTTTCTTCAAGGTCACTCCTTCCAAGAGTCCTTCAAGTCCATTTCCTGCCCCCTCACCTCTTCACTAACTAGGCTACTTTCTCTCTTTTCTTCCTTTTTTAGCCTCCACCTATAAACTGTCTTTTCCCAGCATACAAAACATTCTATTCTGCCTTCTTAAAACAAAACAAAGCAATCCATCACAATCACGGGTCCTCCAAGTTCTTTCCCCTTTTCTGACTTCTGGCCCCATCACTCCACTGAAATTGCCCTTATCAAATATACCAACTGCTAGTTTCTTGCTAAGTCCAGTACTTCACAGCAGATGGCAGGGATCAGCACTTTCCCCCAAAGACCTGGCTCCTGCCCGGCCAGGCAGCATCATCTCCTTACACGCGCTTGCCCCCTTGCGGTTGTGTTTTCTGCTCACACTACCCGAAGTTCTCTCTAGTTTCCCTAAACCACGTCTCTTTCCTCTCTGTGCCTTTATTGGACTCTTCTCCCTGCCTGTAATGCTCCTTCCCCCATTCTTCATTCATTCCTGAATTACACATATCTTGGCTCACGTGTCTCCCTATTCTCTTTGGAGAGAAAGAGTTATTTCTAATTGAGTTGAGAGCGAACAAACGGCTTCCGCTATTGCGCAGCACCATTTCCTCCCTGACGCTTCCTGCGCAACACCAATAGATGTTCTCCAGCCGTAGCCGCTCAGGAGGTTCCTGCTGCTTGGCATTCTACTAGAAAGGCCATGTTGGCTCCTTACTTAAGTGTAGATTCTCTATTAGATCTGGATGCTAGTAATAGGATCATTTTCTAGGGACGCTACCTGAAATGGAGTGAAATGTGAAGTTCTATTTAATGCAAGTCCTTATTCCTATACTACCATATTTCTCATATTTGCCTGCTTTTGAAAATCACCTGATGTTTTTATTGAAAATGCAGATGTCCGTGCCACTGCACTCCATCCTGGGAAACAGAGGGCGACTCCATCTCAGAAAAGAATGAAAGAGAGAAAGAAAGAAAGAGAGAGAGAGAAAGGGAAAGAAAAAGAGAGAGAGAAAGAAAAAAGAAAAGAAAAAAGAAATGAAAATGCAGATCTCGAGGTCCACCCCTACTTGGGGAATCAGAATCTCCAGGGCAAGGTCTCATCCTCATGCATCACATGTGTTTTGAGACCTTATTATCTCCTGGGAGGTGGGTCTGTGAGTTATGGCTGGCAAAGCCAATTACCAGTTGAAAGAGAAACACTATGCTGGCTAAACTGGAGAAACTGGGGCAGCTGAGCAACATCTGAGATCAAGGCAAAACAAAATTCTTGGTACACCTTCCCATTATGAGCTAGTTCTTGGCTGGCACTCCTCATTTTCTTCAGAGTGGGATTTCTTCAAGTGAAATATTAGCACTTTGCACAAGGTACACAAGGGAAGGGAGAGGGGAGTTTTGTGGTCCTGGTAGCACTCTTCTATCTCCCAGTGCTGCCATGGAATCCCAACAGTGTGGCTCAAGTTCCAGGGCAACTGGTTGAGTGAGGTCATTAATCCTCAGAGAGACTGAGCACTGGGCTCCGTCTCTGGCCCACTGAAAGTTTACGATGTGGCCATGGATATCTACCTCATTGCTTCATCATTGCTCAGAGACCCTAATGACATCTTGATGAAAAGGCAGGATTTTAAGTATATAGTTTTTCTTGTCCCTGCCAAGTGAAACCATATGGCCCTCAGACACCAGGGATAGAATATAGGTTGGAGGTTAAAGCAGGATTCACTTATCCAAGTTGGGGTCAAGAAATGGAAGCTGAAGTAAAGAAGGGAGATGGTAGCCTCTGTTTTTAGGGACATCTGCACACAGTGAACTGTCATTAAAGCACCAGACTTATCCTGGTCAGTGCTTCTCTCAGGGGGACCCAGGCCATCAGGCTTCCTCGAATTCCTGGGCTTGAGTGATCCTCCTGCCTCAGCCTCCCAAGTAGCTGAGATTGCAGGTGGGAGCCACTGCACCTGGTCTTGGGGCACATTTTATTTCTAACTTAAAACATTACATGTATACGTTACATATTAATAATATATAATATGGCCAGGTGTGGTGGCTCATGCATATAATCCCTGCACTTTGGAAGGCTGAAGCAGGAGGATCACCTGAGGTCAGGAGTTTGAGACCAGCCTAGCCAACATGGCAAAACTTTGTCTCTACTAGAAAAACAAAAATTAGCTAGGCGTGGTGGCACGTGCCTATAATCCCAGCTACTCAGGAGGCTGAGGCAGGAAATTCGCTTGAACCCAGGAGGCAGAGTTTGCAGTGAGATGAGATCATGCCACTGCACTCAAACCTGGGCAACAAGAGTGAAACTCCATCTGAAAAAAAAAAAAATATATATATGTATACACACACGCACACATATACACACATATATATTATATTATATATAGTAAACAATGCTATATTAACACCCTTATGGTTGCATTGTTACTCATCTTTTTTTTTTTTTTTTTTTTGAGACAGAGTCTCGCTCTGTCACTCAGGCTGGAGTGCACTGGTGTGATCTCAGCTCACTGCAACCTCTACCTCCTGGGTTCAAGCAGTTCTCCCTGCCTCAGCCTCCCAAGTAACTGGGATTACAGGCACAAGCCACCACCCACAGCTAATTTTTGTATTGTTAGTAGAGACAGGTTTTCACCATGTTGCCCAGGGTGGTCTTGAACTCCTGACCTCAGGTGATCCTCCTGCCTCAGCATCCCAAAGTGCTGGGATTAGAAGCATGAGCTACCATGCCTGGCCTGTATCTTTTTTAATTGATTAGGACAAATTCCTAGACATAGAATGCATATTTTATTTGATTTTTTTCCTTTGACTCTTTTTTTCCTTCAACTCTTAATTTAAATTCCAGGGTACATGCACAGCATATGTATTTTGTATGAACTTAACTTATCATCAATTATGTCTCTGTTTAAAGGTCACTTCTTCAGAGAAGGCATTTATGATTACCAACTCTAGAATTGCCAGGCTCTAATATGTTTTTCCTCTTAATTTCTTCATAGCAATCATTACTACATGAATTTATATTCTTATTTTATTTCTTCTCTGTTCCCATTACAATTTAAGCTCTATGAGAACAACTTTGCCTTGTTCAGTGCTTGCATACCTAGAATTGACTCTAGAATATAACAGATGCCAAATTTGTTAGGTAAATGAATGAAATAAAGCTCTAAATGGAAAAATACAATAAATCACTATAAGAAAAAAGCCAAATTAATCTTCTTATCAAAACCTATTGGCTTGAGTTTTAAAAAAATAGTCATTTATTTAGAATATTCAGTAGCTCCCACCAAAAACCCTTGTGTAGTGAATAAGTATATAAAGCTGCACACAGCAGGACTGATCAAAATGCCAAAAAAAAATATTTTTCTTTCACATCTTTCATAGCTGATGCCTAGCCCTTTCTGTTGTCCTTTTAGGGAAAGGAAGTTGTTATTGATGTTTTGTAAAACAATTACATTACATGTAAATCAGTAATTCCAGTTATAAGAATCAGTACAAAAAATTTTTTTGCTAAATGTCAGTACCTTACGAACAATGAAGTTAACTGCAGTACAATATGCATTCGAATAATTATAATGAATTAAAATGTTTATAAAGTATGACTATAATTTCACTGGAAAAATTGTCATATTATTAAAAATGTAAATTCCTGTAGAGAGTATGAGAATCAACTATGTTTTAAAATAAAATTTAAAATTTCCAGCACATGCTTCTTTGATTAATATGAACAGTGGATACTGTTTCAATAAAAGATGTAGTTAACAGTCTCAACCACTAGATGGAAGTGTTTCAAAGTAATAAACACTGTGCCCTACGGAAAGCATCCTACAGTCAAGATATTTTTTCCTTGAAGGCAGTTTTCTGGCCTGAACATGTATTATGTATGTATTCCTTAGTTTATACTTTTTCTTTCACTTCTAAATTGTGGCCTTATTGTAATTATTATTGACTTTCTTTGATGTACATTTTGTAAATTATATAGGTTTTTTTTTTTCTAATTTAGGAGAGGTCAGCGTTTTTCAAATGTTAACAAAGTATTACAAAATGATCCTGTTATAATACTTAGGACCTAAAAACAGTTTTCTAGTTTAATATTTTAAATTCTGGTAGAAACAGAAGGAGATAATGTCTGAATTATTTATATTACCTATTTCTAAACAAATTGATATTTCTTACCTTTTTCTGTAATGTATATGAATACCTCATTTACTGTAATAAAATATTTTCTGATATACATACATAAATATAATAGTAGTACTAATACCTATGAAGAGCCATGAAGATAAAAATAAGTTCAAATATGTAAATACTTTAGAACAGTACTTGTCGTATGCAAAATGCTAATCACACATTATGGCATATTAATTAAACATTTTTATAAAGCTGTCAACTGAGAAAGTGTAGTTGTAGTCATGTTGGCAGTCCTATGGTAAAGGATAAGGCTCTATCTGAAATAAGCTCTTTATTTTGCCAAGAAAGAGCACCAGATGAAATCTGAGTTGACATATATTGTAAATAAAACCTTAATTTCAAAATTGAGCTGAGCTTTAACTTTAGTACATAAAAATGTACTTCCATGTAATTGGCTACCACCCATATAATACCCTCAAAATCGAGAAGGCACCGACATCACCTGAAGGGCTTGTTAAGACAGATTGGTGGGCCCTAGCCCCAGAACTGTTAGTTCTGTAGATCTGAGGTGGGGCCCAAGACTTTGCAAGTTAAAAAAAAACAAACAAACAAAAAATTGCTGCTGATCTAGGAATCACATCTTGAGAAACACTGACCTACAACAGTGCATGGATTTGAAAATAATCAGTTAAATTAAGGAAAATTTAGAAAGAATGAAAATAACTCTTAAATATAAGGATGTTCCATTAATTATTTGAATACTTTTTTTAAAGAACTAGCAAAGTAACTTTCAGAATGAAAAAGTTATGGCATACTTCCTTCAAGATTTATGAACTAAAATCCACAACACAGTAATATAAATTTTAATAAATTTTAATATCTGGCAGATCAATTCTATTTTTTCTCCCAAGTAACACTGGTCTAGGAAAATTTGCTCAACATTCTACTCTATTCAATTTTTTAATAAATTGAGCCAACAACAACAAAAAAACCCTAATTTTGAAAGACTCTGGTTGAAAAACTTCTTTGGGATCTATTTTGTCTCTGTGGAAGGCAATCTTGCATTTGCTCATGATTCTTTCCAAGTCTGGTCCAGCAGTCCCTTTGCAATGGGATAAACAACACAGGAGTTTCTAAAATCCTTCCATGACTCAGTTCCCACCCTACTTCTATCTGCTATTTCTTTCTCTCTCCAGCAGCTTTAAAGTGCTTACCTAGAGCTGATTACTATAAACCCTTTCTAAACTATCTTACTTCCCAGGATCCTGCACACTTTTCTGTTTTGCGAATCTTTAGGATGTTTTTGAGTGAATGGCGACACCTAGTGTTTATGGTAAAATGAACACCCAAATTACTGCACAGAATGTACCGATACAGAACTATGTTAGAGTTACATGAGAATGCAGTTTAATAGACCCAAATTACTAATGTTAGTACTTCATACTGAAAGTGTAACTTATCTAAGGGATGATATTCTTCATTCCCAGGTTTTGCCATGATGTTAGAAAAATTCCCAACCTAGACTGTAGCTGTGGCAGGTTCAAATCTGAGACATGTAATTCCAGTGGCAATAGCATAGAAGTAAAATTAAAATCTAAAGAGAACACTAACACTATGAGTCTCAACAGACTTAGCCAAAATGAAAAATGATGCTAATATCTAAGATTGGCGTGGGAAATACGAACTTGTTTGTTTATAACTCCTTCTGGTAAAATAATTAAGAAGAGCAATTCTACCATATGTATCAAAAAGTATAAGAAGTTCCAAAAGATACTCTAGAAAAATAATTCAGAAAACTCTATTTCCTATTTTCCTATAATTTACATTAAATTGTAGAGAAAATAATCCATTTCGTTCATGTGTTTTACATGGCTATTTTTGAATAAAGCCTCTTATGAAGACAGCATTTTATAATAATAGAATGTTAGAACAAAAAGACCCATGGAGTTCATCTAGTCCAGGAGTTAATACACTGATGTATAAGCCTTGCATTTATGTGCATGTGTGTATTGTCTGTGAGAAATCTATAACACTCTTTGTCATACTTCAAGGTGCCTACATGCACAATTTGGCAGTTAGCACAGGGGTTTTAGGAATTCTCTGAAGCCCAGTTTCTTCATCACCCTCAGAAACAACTGGTCTAGTCAGCTCCGTATGCAATTCAAGAGGAAACTGAGATCTAAAACAAGTAAGTTTCCCAAACGTACTGTGCTAGTTACAGCATATACCACACAAACTAGCCCTAGTTCTGTACATTCTAACTTCAAATCCAGTTTCCTATCTATATTTATCTCTATCTTTATGTACATAGATTTAAAAAATATAAAACCCCTATAATATGTTTTGATGTTTACACTCTTACATTTGTCATTAAGGATTAGAATTCCTTGTTAGAATAAGAGGATATCAAGTTTGGTACTCTTATTTTATCAAAAGAGTCCAGGGAAAGGGATTTGCACAAGACCATATTGTTTATCTACATCGATGAAAGCCAAAGGTAGCCTCTGATGTTTTAGGTAGATGTTTGCCATGGGTATTTCAGAGATCAAAGTCTGGCTGAATGAGCTGGTATATCCCTAAAAATTCAGTTATTATCTGTAACAATATCTAACTTTTAGGTTTGTGGAAAGGAATGAATGAGAAAATCATAACTAAAATAACAAGAACAGAAATATATTCTTACCTAAAGGTTGTTGAAACGAATATAAACACATGTACCATATAATTATTATTGTACTAATCTGGGTTCTACAGAGAAACAGAAACAATAGCATACACATACACTTGCATACTCCATCTATCTATGTATCTATGTATCTATCTATCTATCTATAGATTTACTACAAAGGATTGACTGCCACAATTATGGAGGCTGAGAAGATCTGCAGTCAGCAAGCTGGAGACCCTGGAAATCCAATGGTATATATAGTTCAACTTCAAGTCCAAAGCCCTGAGAATCAGGAGAGCCGATGGTGTAAGTGTCAGTCTGTGTATGAGTCTGAAAACAGGAAAAGACCAATGTCTTAGCTGGAAGTCAGAGAAAGAGACTTCTTTGTTACTCAGCCTTTTATTCTAGTCAGGTCTTTAATGGATCGGATGAGGCCCACCCACACAGGCGAGAGAATCTGCTCTACCTAGTCTATGGATTCAAATGCTAAACTCATTCAGAAACACCTCACAGACACACTCAGAAATACTGTTTAACCAAATATTTGAGTATCTTCTGGCCCAGTCGAGTTGACATATAAAGTTAACCATGACAATTATTATGTGTGAAAACAAGCAAGATACTTATATGACTATCAAAATGAAAACATAAAGGAAAACAGGTTTTCCTTTTCTTATTTTTATTTTTTTGAGACAGAATTTTACTTTGTCACCCAGGCTGGAGTGCAGTGGTACCTTCTTGGCTCACTGCAAACTCCTCCAGGGCTCAAGCAATCCTCCTGCCTCAGCCTCTCAAATAGCTGGGACTACAGGTATGTACTACCACAGAGGGCTATTTTTTTCTTCTTCTTCTTTTTTTTTTTTTTGGTAAAGATAGGGTTTCATCATATTGCCCAGGCTGGCCTTGAACTCTTGAGCTCAAGTGTTTCTCCCATCTCACTCTTCCAAAGTGCTGTGACTACAGGCATGAGCCACTATGCCCAGCCAGGAAAACAATTTTTGAGTAGGAGCTGTTGGGCTTTAACTCCACCAGAGGGCTCACATCTTTCTAATACTTTGCTACTGTAAGTAAAGCTTCTCTAGTAGCCACTGCCACTTCTTAAATACTCACTGAAATAATCGTGTCATAAACGATCACTGTTTGCAGGCTTTCTAGAATAAAAAGTATTGGAGTCATTATAATTTGAACAAGTGTCAGAGAAACCTGTGGATTGACTTCTAGTGTAATGCTGAGCTTCCCTTGGATGGGTAATTCACTGTCTTTAATACAAGAATCTTAACCTCTTTTAAGAATTCATTGCAGGTCCCTTTTATTTTCTTCAGGACTCTGGGCAGATGGCCAAAGCATTCATGATCCTACCCATTAAAAGTATATATTTGTCATTATTCTTTTTCCTTACAAAATTCTTACTTTCTCTGCTAGCCTTGGTAAAATCAGAGGACACACACAAAGCAACTAATTGCTTGCACAGCTCCCCATTGTGTAGTTAAGTTCATTGGAAAACACATTATGCTGGAATCCTGCAGATGGTTGGACACATGGTATCTAAAATGTTATTTATACTTTGTAACTAGTCACTATGACTACAAGATTACCCTTGCCTAAATAATTAAAATTGTGTATTCTGTATCAAAGTCCATGATCATCATTCTCACACTGCATTCACTGCAGTAAGAAATTAACAGTCACTTCATTTCCTGCTTGTTAACAACTAAAATATGTGTATGAACATCACTGTGTGAGATTAATAGTGACAGGGTGATAAGAATCAATGATAAAATGTATCAACATTTTTTTCTCAAAGTGTATCTTAGTTGTTTAGATTCTAAGTCACTTCTAAATTCTAAACTTTAGAGGATGAATTTTAAAGTCAGTAAAGCTGATGAAAAAATGGCAATTCGCTTTACATGCCAACTGTGATCACTTGGTGATGGCTGTCTGCAGTGTTCTTAAGAAGAAAGTCACATCGAGGTAGGACAACAGGGAGTGCCACAGTGGGTTAGTGAAGTTTGCCCTGGACATAGAGATAGGGAGTTATAGCACATGCACAGTGTATTTGCATTTCCTGGGTTTGTACTTACGAGTTTTAGATTTTAAGAGTCAGAGATCCCTAGGATTGATTCTTGGCATCACCACTTATTAGCTTAATAGCTAAGTGACCTTGAGTAAGTTATTTAATCTTTCGAGTCTCAGCTGCACTCAGTTCCAGTTCCATCAACTGCAAATCGAGGAAAGTAGTATTCTCTCTCGCTCGCTCTATCTCTCAATGGTTATGATTTTAAATGTATATAAATGGCACCTAGCATAAAGCTGAGTATCTTAAAATGTTAGATGGTATAGATGGTACTATTACTACTGCTACTAATTATATTAACAAATAACATTTCTTCAGGTTCATCATGCACTGAAGAAGTAACTGGTCAGCAGAGACATAAAGAACACAGAGCAGTCTCTTATTTATCCTCCTAATCTTGCAGAATTCATTCTTTTCAAGCAAGTCAAAAACAAAAAGCCGAAAATGTAAGCTTTGCAGCAGTCAGCTGTGGCACAGTGAACAGTATGACAGCCTTTGGAACATTATGGGTCAGGGGGAACCTAGGCTCTACTATTTAACTCAGTATCACGCAGCTGGACTTCAAATATTAAGTTGGTGCAAAATTAATTGTGGTTTTTGCTGTTCTAATGACAAAAACCACAATTACTTGTGCACTAACCTAATATTTTCCTATTTTCCACCAAAGTGTCATTACATTTATGCAAACAAAAGCAATTTATAAATTCCAAAGTACAATACATATGAAGAAATATAGACATTTCAATGTCATTAAAAATTCAGAAAACTCAGAAAATAACACACACCATTTACCTGTTACCTGAGACTATCAATGTCAATAACCTATCAGATTTGTTTCACATTATATTATCACTTATTTAAAGTGGAGGATGGATAAGAGATTGCTATGTGTTAATGCCTTATGTTGGAATCTCTTAGCTTCAAAGGTGAAGAATTTATGCTTTTAAGAATTTCCAGGAACTATTTTTTTAATCTAGAATTAAGAACACATTTGAAAATTGATGATTGTAGTGTTTGCTGAAATTGTGGGGTCATTCAAGTAGATTGGGAATGGCCAAACGACTTCAGAACTAACTTGTAAGTCTCACGGCAAAAAGTCATTCAGTCTCTGAGCAGTCAACCTAAACCCTAGATGGGTAACAATTTTGCTGGGCTCAGCCATATGGAAGGAGGGATCTAAGAGCAAAGTCAGTCTTGGAATCCAGTAAAGTCAGCCTCTGAGAGAGAGGAGAGAGAGAGAGAGAGAAAGAGAGAGATTTTCGTTACAGTATTTTCACAGTAGTATGGCTAACTTTGTTTAACCAGGACAGTTTGTCTCCAGTTCCTGCAATGCACAGTGAAATTAACACTCTAGCACTTTGGCATGTAAAATGATATATCAATTAGAAAGGACTGGAATATTCCTCTTGGTCACAGCTGCTTTTCTCTGATTTTTATCAAATGAAGCTGCATATTGCAGCCTCCATATTCTTCTACCTCTTTTTTTTTCTCTATTTGCAGATAGCAGAAGGAAGTTTAAGTCTATGCATATCATTATGATTACTTATTTCAGGTAGGAAATCAATACTGGGCAAAAAACAAGACTGTGACTTTTGGTGCCAAAAATAAGCATTTATCACTTCAAATTTTATGAGAAGCCAAAGTCGTGCCAGAAAACTTGGGATAGGCACATGAGATTGCTAGGCTGAATGTGCAACCTCATTATGCAGTGTTCCTTCTGATGAAACATCTGATTTGGATGCTTTCCCTCTTGCCAGAAAACTTTTTTTGACTTTTCACCTTTAAAAGAAAAGAACCTCTGTAATTCTAACTCTATTTCTTTTCCAACAATCACACCTTAAATCAATGTATTAGAGCAGTAGCTTCATTCCTGTGACTTCCTGTCACTATTTCTCAAAGAAGCATCCCTGGATCCTAGCCCCTATTTTATTAAGTTTGTTCCGTTGGGGATGGATGAGGGGATAGGTAGAGGAACAAAAGTTTTCTATGATCAAAGGAATCAGACAGTACAATAAAAGTAAGTCCCTTCTTAGAGAGTCAAAATAATTGTTAAAAACAGTGAGAACATAGAATGGAAGTTTGTTAAAACAAGTTTCACAAACTTGTTTGTTCTTAGAATGCTTTTTTGTTTTTCACAGAACCCTTATTAATGTCATGTGGGGCATTTCAAGAACACAGTTGGGCAAATAGTGGTATCAATCTTTTTTTCTTCAACTCTTAACATTACTCTCTCTATCTACTTATATTTATTTTGGTGTTTAAAACCATTCATTTCATAATCTCTAACCTCTAGTAAGTAAGCAATCTAGTTCTCCCCAAAGAAGAAGTAGGAAGTTATGTTCTATTGTTTATGTTTGAATTCATTATCACTAAATTATTTAATTTGATTCTAATTAAGTTTCTGATGGAACATGTGGAAAATTTAGAATTTTTTTTCTCTAACCTGATGAATGAGAGAGTTGTTGGCATGATACATCAACCAAACTAAACAAAAAACATTGCATAAATTCTCAGGATGCGTTTTCCTTCTCATAGACTGAATATGTCCATTCCATAAATGAAATACAGACCTTGGACAAGTTTTCTAAATAAACTAGGAAAAGATCTGAAATAACATCAATCAGAACAATGCTTAAGAGATGAGATTAAGAATTCAGAAAACCTAGCATCAATTTTATACCTTTACATTTACTAATTATGTAATCTTGGACAAATCATTCAATTCTTATGACATTCTGCATGATGTGAAGATTATGTGAGATAATGAATATGAGTCTTTAGCACAATTCCTGATAATAAAACACATTAAAATGGTAGCTACTATTTTATTCTACTAATAAGGACATAAATTGAGAAGGAAGCTAAAATGTCCACTGAAGCTGGTACCACTAATGCCTAGAATGCTAGTGTTGATCTGAAATTTACGCTAAGCATTAAAATTCCTCTTTCTGTTGCATTCCCTCATAGACCTTTTTGGAATTTCTTAGGTCACCTGAAATTGTCCTTTCTGATGATATAGCAATGTTAATTATGTAAATAATCTATGAATTACTGTTAAGCAACCCTTATATTTATTGAGCTAAATAGCCTTAATAAATCAATAATAATGGAACAGGGTGTTAAAATAAATCCAAAGCTATCAGTTATCACACAGCAGACATCTAATAGTCATATAAAAAAATCTACCTGATAGAACATGCAAACTTCACGTGTCTGAGGATGATAACCAGTTAAATGTCTCTGAAACAGTTTACCCACATTGAGGGTAAAATTTGGGCATCTTAAATCCTATGAGTATCACCTCCTCTACTCCTTCCTAAGGGAAAGAGCTGGAGTGCTTCCTTGTTTGCTTCTAATGAAGATAATATCAGCAAAATCATGAAGAGACCTTGAAATAGACCCTCTGAATTTAAGGGGACACAGTAAACTGGTGTCTGCATCCTATCTGTAAAATCCAAAGACAAAAGATAGATAATTGAGAGCAGACAAGTGTAAGGAGAGAAAAGTCATTGAATCACATTTCAATCTAAGAATCTGTTGGGTCAAAGGATGGGCAAGTGTTTTCTTTGTTCCTGATATGGACAATGAGGGAGTGAGAGCCAGTATGGGGTAGTGGGTCGAGAGGTAGTAGTTAAATCTTCTTCAAGAACACTCTCCTACAGGAGTGACAAACAACAGCAGAGAAGAGCTGGCAGTAGATTTTTGGGGTGTAATGGAGCTGCTACAGGAGGAAATGATGAGCAGATATCGAAATCTGTATGCCTGGTTAGTGGAGCTGGAGGAGAAGTTTCCCCCAAATAAAAGAGGACTAGTCTCCAAAGAATCAACAACACCAACCAGAAGAGAAAGAATCAGCAACAAACACCTGCTAGACTTAGAGTCTGAGAAAAGGAAAAGCAAACCAGATAGTCTTCCCCCAAGCTCCACCCAGATACCATAGTCTATTACCTTAAAATCAATATTACCTGTATGTAGATTTTCTAATTTCTAAAGGGAGGGTTTGTTTTGTAACTTAAAGTAATATTGGATTTTGCATTGTTGTTCAATGTGTATAACATTGCAGTTATACAAGATGAGTAATCTCCAGACATCTACTGTACAGCATAGTGTCTATTGTCAACAATTAGGTATTGTGTTAAAAATCTGTTAAGGGACTAGATCTCATGTTAAGTGGTTATAACAGCCATATACACACCCAATCAAAACAAACAAACAAACAAAAAAAAAATAAAGGCACACCAAAAACTTTTGGAGGCAATGGACATGTTATTACATTGACTGTAGATACTGTAACATGGGTGCATACATATGTACAAACTCACCAAATTGCAGAAATTATGTGCATGTTTGTATACAAACTATGACTCAATGAAACTGAATAAATAAACATTGGTAATTCTTAAAATTCACCAGTAAAGTCTTATAACTGCATACATTTTTATCCAGAGGCAAGGAGATACCTTCTGCCATTGAGTCTCTAAGTCTTACCTCCTCAAATCCTCCCTAAGGGAAAGAAGTGAAGAGCCTTCCCCATTTGTGCCTAGAGAAAATAAGTTTAACACGATCATAAAGAGACCTTGATAAGGGTCCCCTGAGATTAAGGGAACACAGCAGACTGGTGTCTGACTTTTATCTTTAAAATCCAGAATACAAGAGATGTATTGAGGACAGACAAGTGGAAGGAGAGTACCATGCTTGTATAATACTTTGTATAATACTTTGATCTCAACTCTCAAAGAGTAGAAGATTGAATAAAGTTAGTTTATTAATAATACTAGTATTTATTTAATTGAAACTGTCCCAGAAGTATGCTATGCACTTTGCTCACATTCAATGCTCCTAACAAGCATGTGAGATAAATGTTGTTAGCCAATTTTCAGATGAGGTAATTGATGCTCTAAGTCACTCAACTGCTATAAATAACAAACTGAAATCAGGCCCCAAACCTATGAGACTCTTAACCACAGTTCTTTCCAAGATATTACAAACCCAAGCCCAACTTACTTCTAAGTAGAACATATAGCTCCAGAGAGACTATCAATTCTTTTCACATGCAAAGCTTTTGATCAGAATATTATGAGATGATGTAATGATATTCCTTTCTCTCTGGAATAAAGATGGTTTACATTTTATAATGTATCTTACAAAACCACCCCAAAACGTATTTGGTAAAATAGCTCAGTTTTCAGCTCTACAAAAGATGCTGAATAACAAGAAATTTTATTAGAATACCTAGTATGGAATTAGATAGAAAATATCCTTGAGAAGTTCTTCCTAAAAGGTAGATAAAGTTTCCCAGTTTGATTATATATTATTTTATCCATCAATTGTCAATTATAGTAGCAGGAACTAAAGCAGTGGTAGTCACTGGGAAAGAGGAGGGACACAGTTGAGGAGTCAATTAATCTAAGGCTTATCAGAGGCTTTTGACAATTTATAATTTCATTCAGGTTTCCTTTGTTCAATCAAAAAAATTAATAAATCTAGACTTTGGCAAGAAGAGATGATTCAAAAGAATTATATGAAAGTAGTAAATGGACATTGAAATAGGGGGAGGAAAACTTTCTGATCAGTAGATCAGCAAATGTCTCAAAAGTTAGGCCAAAAAAAGGGTTTTCTTTTGTAAGGAGGAAAAAATAAGGCAAGTAGAGGTGTCGAGGAAGTGTGATGAGCAAGAAGGGTGGCTACAGAGAGTAGATCAGAGAATATTTTACTCTGAGGTCAGCCCATTCCGTGAAGTGGTCTTTAAAGAGAAGCTGTGGGCTGCCTTAGGCTGAGGGTGGGTTATGGGGAAGGATAGAAGATTAGCCAAAAATTGGTCAACAAACATTTTGTTACATTGATCAGTGGGGATAAACAGTTCAACTAATCATCTCTGAACAAACAATGGGAATTTTGTGTGTGTGAGGGGGTCCTCTGACTAGCATCATAAACAAGTGAGTGTCATGAGTCTTAGGAGTCTTATCTATGTCCTACAGGGAAAGGTGTGTCTTTTATTCTTGTTGTTGTTTGTTTGTTTTGTTTTGTTTTCAGTAGGCTAGGCCCCATTTCCCAGAACATCAGAACATAAAAGGGTGGGAGTATTCTTGATCTTGGCTTTTTTTTCCAAGAGCACAGTGCTCAGGTAATACTCAACATTGCACCTTAAAGATCTGTATGTTGGTAAGTGCCAATCTATATTATATAGTGAAAAGCAACTTCATTTTAAAAAAGATCCATAACTAATTTCAAAAAAAAATTCAAGCCATCAGTTTTCTTTGGTGCTACAATTCAGCAATCTTAATGTGGGGCCTCACTCACATTAATTGGTTTACTCATCTCTTCTGAATACTAATAGATGCTATGCTAATAATAGTTGTCATTTACTGATTTCTTTCTGCAAAGCACTGTTCAGAGCATCATATCTTTTATCTTCTTTAACCTTCATAGCCTCACTAAACTTCAGTTACTGTGACTACAGTGAATTTCAAACATAGAAAATTACACCTGGAGAGGCCCAAGTTTCCACAGTCAGTTTTGTAACCCAGGATATTAGAGTGCAACATCCAGCCCCTAACTGTTATAGCATACCATTTCCCATAATCCACGGACAGTGGGAGGCCTTTGTCTCTGAGGTCCCCTATCCTAGAAAATAGTACTTATTTAAATCCCCAAATCTGGATACTTTTCCTGAAACTTCTAACAAGCTAAAAATTTAATCTCCAGAACCGATGGTGGAGATTTCTTTCTACAAAGACAGATCAGAGCAATGTGGTAGAAAGAGCAGTGGAGAGAATCAGGACTCTCAGATGTTGGTGAGGTTGTGGAGCAAAGAGCATGCTTATACACTGTTGGTGAGAATGCACATTATTAGTTCAGACCCTGTGGAAAGCAGTTTGGAGATTTCTCAAACAACTAAAAATATAATTGCCATTTAACCAAGCAATCCCATACTGGGTGTATGACCAAAAAATAAATAAATAAATTGTTCTACCAAAAAGACACCTAAACTCATATATTTATTGAATTACTATTTATAATAACAATGACATGGAATCAACCCAGGTGCTTATCAATGGCAGATTGGATAAAGAAAATGTGGTTCACATACACTATGGTGTACTACACAGACATAAAATATAATAAAACCGTGTCCTTTACAGCAACATGGGTGCAGCTAGAGGCCACTATCCTAAGCAAATTAATGCAGAAACAGAAAACAGAATACCGCACATTCTCTCTTATAGGTGGGAGCTAAACATTGGGTACACAAAGATGAGAACAATAAACACCTCCAAAAGTGGGGAGGGAAGGGGTGAGCAAAGGTTGAAAAAGTATCTATTAGGCACTATGTTCACTGCTTGGGAGACAGGAACATTAAAAAAAGAAGAAAGACAAGTGAGGAAACTACTACAGTGGGAGGAATAACTGAGAAGAGGAAGGAGTACTAAAATATATGAATTTAACAGCGCTGTTATAGGGTTTTGGAATTCCAGTATTGTTTCTATGTGCATTGCCACATAATTTCCCAGCTAAAACTAGTAGTTATGAATTTCTCTATATTTCCCATCAGTCATCAACAATTTCCTAAAAATAAAGCAAACTAAGAATTTAATTTAAATTTACAAAACAATATGCATGCATAACATCAGCTGACACTTTCCATCACATATATGACCATAAATTTATAATTCTATTTAAATTGCTATGGTGTTTTCAGAGGTACAGTTTTTTATGAGGGACCTGTAAACTAAAGCCACAGGCAAAGTCCTTCCCGTTTTTTAAAAGTTTTATTGTCACACAGCTATAATCATTTACATATTGTCTTTACTGTTTTTACCCTTACGTTATTGCATAGTTGTGACAGAGGATATGGCCTGTAAAACTCTAAATATTTATTATCTAGCCCTTTATAGGAAAGTTTATTGACCCCAGTTCAGTACTATCAATTTCAATAAAACAACAACAGCTTTTTGTAGTTTGGAAATGCTAGAACGACTTCTAAGGGGAAATAAAAGGTAGTCTACAGTGACAGAAAAATGCTCATACTGGTAAGTCAGAATCAATGCACTGACGGAAATTAAAGCCATTGATTGCAGGGAAACGATAAATAAGCAAGATATTTATTAAACAACAACAATATAACTATGTTTTTATTTTAATATTGGGAATAGAGCATATTAGATGTGCATAAAGAGTTCACTGCTTTGGGGCTCTCAAATACCTGGCTGTGGGTTAATGAGAAATAAATAAATTTGATTTTTGATCTATTTCTGTACATGAAAGGAATAGAAATTATGTAAAAAATATTATCTAAAATAAAATCATCCCTTTAAAGTGATCCTTAAAAGTGAAAACATATTTGCATTACAATAAAAATTTAAACACTACTTTTCAGTATATATTATGAAGTACAAGTGTTCAATTTACTTTGCTTGAATTTGGCTAGGAAAGGTCAGGTTTTTTTGTTTGTTTGTTTGACTTTTTATCAACCATTCTTATTTGTGATGTGGATGAGACAGTTACAGGTGGTCTTTAAAATGATAGGATGTCTGCTAAGACATCATTTATGGCCCTTTGCATTAGTTAACTTCAGTTAGGGTTATTGGGGGGAAATTTGATTGGGATATTATGTTTGATTTCTCCTTGTAGCTCACCAGAGGACAGAATCCCAATGCCTTCTTTGTCAGACACTAAAGCAGGAAGAATGTGAGTCATTTCCCCTGGGTTCCCTGATCCTTCACTCTGATGAGTCTCTATCTCAAACTTGTTTTTGTGTCTCTGGTTCAATGAGAAGGAAAATAAAGCTACTCTAACCTAAAATTAGTAAGCCCCCAAATCATACCTGTTCTTCACTACCTGTAGGCTACTTCGTTTTCTTTCAAGTTAGTTCTTCCTTCTTCCTTACCCTTTTGCCATTTTGAGTTCATTTTAATGCTTCTTTTTTAATGAATAAAACTAACCTTGCTCAATTCTCCATATTTATTTATTTATTGTATCTTAACTTTCATTTACAATTGAGTGATGCCTTTTTGAGTGAGATCTGAAAGATTTGTGCAAGACATGCCTCCCAGTTTTACCACAGCAGATTGTGTAAGTGTAGAAGCCTTTATCAGGCATACTATTTTGTAGCCATCAATTTGCTTTTATCCAAAAAGACAGTTCAGCATAGAGGTTAAGAGTTCCTAGGACAGTATTCAAATCCGGGCTCAGGGCACTTATACTTGCTGCACAAAGTTACTCACTTTCTCCTTTCCTAAATATCCACATCTGTAAAGTGGGGCTAATAACAGTACCTATCTCATTTACCTATTTTGAGGAGTACAAAAGGTAATACATATAAAAGGCTTAGAACAATGCCTGGTCAAGTATAAGTGTTTATTACTACTAGGACTTACTGTTGAGGTCATGGATGCACACTCTGGTCATTATTTCTCCCAAAGTCATTGGGACCTCTTTTCCCTACTGGGGAGAGGGACATTCATGTTGGGTACTGATGTGGGATGGAGAGGCACATCCCTTTTCTAATACTAAGATTGTTACCCAGTTCTTTCCACTGGTGTGTAAGGAGATACAAATTGGATGGCTTTGGGGATCCCTTCACTTATGAAAGAGGAAGCTTAAGAAGAAATGCTCTGCTGTGAACCATTCCCCTGCCAGATGCCTTTGAATGCAACGGAGACTGTGATGGTTGAAGCTGCTGCAGCCATCTTGTGACAAACAGGGAAAATAAAAAATCATCATAGGCATGCCAGTTACTGCCATTTTGGAACTGAAACAACCCAGCAAATACTGTCTTGTAGGCTTCTTGTCATGCAAGAAAGTAACTTCCTATTTGTTTAGGAATTTAGGTCAATTTTAGTCACAATTTTCTCTTCAAGATAGATAAAAATATTCCTGTTGTACAGAATCATCTCTTCTACATAACAACATCTGCTTTTTGAATGCATACATCTCTCCAAGGGTGCATTCAACCACTGGATGATAAATATTTGAGTTGGCATTTCTGAAATATATATCTAATAAAGATTTTCAGCAGTGGTTTCTAAGTGTCACTTCAAAATAACACAGAATATGACATTTTTTAAAAGAAATTCAAGTGTTTCAGTGACTGGATAAGAAAATATTTCAAAGCAAAGTTGTCCTTCTCAAGGGTGGGTCTTGGAACAAGTATCCATGTATCCAGAGACTGGCTCTACTGGTCAAGAAATATTCATGCACCAGGTTAGTGTGGGTCCACCTGGGCGCCCTTGTTTGCACTATAAAAAAAAATCCAAATGGAATTTTTAATTGATTTGCATATATTCCTAAAACATTTTTTAGGCTGGGAGTGGTAGCTCACACCTATAATCCCAGCACTTTTGGAGGCAAGGTGAGCAGATCATTTGAGCTCAGGAGTTTGAGATTACCCTGGGCAACATGGTGAAACCCCATCTCTACAAAAAAAAAAAAAAAAATAGCCGGGTACAGTGGCATGTGCCTGTGGTCCCCGCTACTTGGGAGGCTCAGGCAGGAGAATCACTTGAGCCCAGGAGGTGGAGGTTGCGGTGAGTTGAGATCATGCCATTGTACTGCAGCTTGGGTAACAGGAGTAAAACCTCATCTCAAAAAAAAATCTTTTAAATATAAAAAGCAAGTTAATATTTTTTTTTAACTGGCAACATTTATGGACTACATTGAACATCACAGAAATTGAAAAAAATAAAGATGAGATGTTTATTTATATGCATTTAAATGAAGAAAAAAATAAATATTTCTGGTTCTCCAGTTTTCTTGAAGGTCTAGAGATGAGATGCATCATGTATAATATATGTTTGTGAAATATGCATAATTTCTCCTTGTCTTCCCATGGAAGGCTGAGTAAGGACCTGGAGAACAATCAGACATATTCCTCAATTTCTTCCATGGGATTTTAATAAGTCCTGCTATTAATTAAATTTTAAGAAGTTTACATTTAGAAGATAACTGAGTTAAACTAAGTTAATTACATTCTTTAAAATTATGTAAATAACACATGAATATTATCTCATTACAAAAAAGACAAAAAATAACACTTAAAAAAAGTTCTTGGGCCAGGCTTAGTGGCTCACGCCTGTAATTCTAACACTTTGGGAGGCCAAGGTGAGATCACTTGAGCCCTGGGGTTTGAGACCAGCCTAAGCAACACGGAGAGATCTGTCTCTAAACTTAAAAAAAAAGTCCTTCTCATCTCTTTCCACTCTCAGTTCCACTTGATTCTACAAAACTAGAAATGTTTGCTACCATATTAATGAGTAGGCATCAGATTTTTTTTCCTATGATGGTACATGTTCACATGTGTACCGAGTAGGAAAAATGTATATAGGCATGCATGTGTGTGTGTGTGTGTGCTGAGTGGCTATTTACATAAATAACCCCATATTCTCTATGTATTTTATTTTATAAGTGTTTTTGTGACTTTTTTCAAGTAACAGTATCTCTTCAGTATTTTATCAGTGTATATAGATAAAATTAAATCATTTTGAAGGTCAACACCATGATGTGCTGTCATATACTAATTTCTTGAAACATTCTGCGTTCTTGCCTGTTAGAATAGTTGCAATAGACCAACAATCTCTTCTCATATTAAATTAAGGACATTTTCTCAATTTGACTTTGGAGACCCATCCTCTATCATCTTTGAAATTTCCCTTAACTCTGTATTAGAAATACCTCTTTCTCTCTATGTGCAGCAGTCTTCTCTTGGAGTTTCTGAACTATGTATTTAATGCTAGAAGTTCTTAATGTTTTTAAATCTTTCCTTCTATAATTTCTGTTTCCTTCTTCTTGCAAACACATGGTAGGAATAAACTCTTCAGGCTTTTTGAACTTAAATATGGATGTAGAACTTGCTTTGGCCAGTCATTTCTGGCAAACACTTTACAAGCCAATGGTGACCTTCGACATTCTCTGCCTCATGCCAGATGATCCTAGAAGCAAGTGTTGAGATGGAACCTTCATTAACCTAGGTCACAGAGTGACAATGATAAACAAAGTACTAGCAAAACTTTATTAAATTCGTAGCTTGGTAGATAAATAAATGTTTGTTGTTCTAAACTACTGAGTGTTGGTTATTTGTTATTTCAGCGTAACCTAGTTAAGCTTAATTGATGCCACTACACATTCTTTGGTTTCCAACTTTACTTACTATCATAAGAAAACTTCTTAATTTAACTGTCTAGGCTGTATTTACTTTCTCAACTTTATCTTTTTCCCATGACAGCCATTCTTCAATTCCCACTACTGCTCTAAAATTGCTTCTAATAGCGCTAATACCATTCATGTTTCCAAATTCAACGGTTAGTTCTCAGTCTCTGGCTTGACGTCTCAGGACCATTCACCATGGTGAACATTATTTTCTTTTCTTCCCTTCCAGAATACCGCATACTGATGATCTTCCTCTTATCCACTAACCACACCATTTGAATCATCTTTGGCTTATCTCACACAATAGCCCTGAGTGAACTTTAAAACACATTAACTGTACCATATTGCTTTCTCACTCAAAATCTTCCAAAGTATCTGTAACATATTAACACTCACACTCTTTATTCTGTCCTAAAAATCGTGCATGATTTGGCATCCACCCACTAATATGTCTTCATTCCATTCCACTTCCCTCCCTACGCTCCAGCCACACACACCTTCCTTCTCTTTCAAATATGCCAAGATAGCAACCAAATTAGAGTCTTTGTACTAGTTTGTCCCTCTGCTTGGAATGATTTTAATGCATCTATTTCTATAGCTGGTGTGGTATGTGGTTTTTAAAGAAGGCTTCATATTCTGCTATTTTCATGTCTTCTTTAAAAACTGCATGCCATACTAGCTATGGAACATGAGCTTGGAAGTAGATCCTTCCTCAGTTGATCCTGGAGATGCGATTGCGGCGTTGGCCAATGTCTTGATTCTAGCCTGTCATAGACCATGAAACAGAGAACACAGATAAATCATGCCTGGATTTCTGATCCACACAAACATTGAGATAATAAATATGTGTTGTTTTAACCTTCTAAGTTTTAGCTTAAACTTATTGAGGCCCAACTCAGATTTATTACTCAGATTAGATGACGAATATCATTGTCTTCTTCTCATGCACGTATCTACCTAAATATCGCATAATTAGAAATGCTCTCCTCTACAACTCAAGGTAAAATTGCTGCTTCAGCCTCACTAGCAAATATCTCAATTTGCTTTCTTTACAGCTTGTTGCTGTCTTATGAAAAAAACTGCTAGTGGTAACAAAATAGCTCTTCTCTCCTACTTCCTTATTAATAGGGCTGCTGGACACATGACTTAAACACCTAAACAAGATAAAAATAATATTAATATTAAACTCACATAGTTATTGTGAAGAAAAATAAGAATGCATACAAGGTTCCTGGTACATAGTAAAGGACTCGATAAATGTTTTCTATCACTTGTGTATTTATTCCATTATTTATACTGTAGCACTGTCAGTTTCATTTGTTTTGGGACAAATGATTTTGAGTTCCTCCTGCTGCCAGATGACTATCTTTGTGGACAGAATTCATTTAGGGTACCATAATGTCATGGACTTTTAGATCTAGAGGGGACACATAACAATCAACTGAAGTTAATATTCAGCAACCATTTATTGAGCAGCTATTCAGGATTTGGCTAGGAGTTAGATAAAGACTCCAAGTGGAGGAGGACATAAGTTACAAAGATAAGCATTCTGCTTTTAAAATACTGTAAATGGACTTAAAAGGCTTGACAAGTGCAGCTTCACCTCTACACCCCCATACCCTTAGAGCCAGTTGCCAATAGTAGGCTGTGTGCTTCCAGGCCCAGATGGGCCAGGCCATTTGACAATGGCCACTCTGTGGCTGTCCGCTGCTCATGTTCCCCATGGATGTGGGCCAGCAGCATCAAACATTGTCTTTATGGATGCTGAGCACCTCAAACAAGAGATGACGCCAGCTTGCACAGAAAAAGGTCTGGCTAGGCCTTGCAACCAGATGGTTGCCTGCAGGCCCAGCTACATTTTTTTCTCCATTTAATTTCTGGTCTAAAAGTTACTGTTTCTAGTGGTGACTTGGGCACTGTAAATTTTGAGGCTTGTTGATGAGTTCTGAAAAGTACTGTGTAATAGATATTATGAAATGCATTGAGCACTTAAATCCCAGACAGAGCGGTATTTTATAACATTATCTCATTTAATCATTGCATTAAATTTCTGATATTGGTGTTATTGTTATATCTACTTTACAGATAAGAAAATTGGGATTTGGAGACATAAAGGAAAAAGATTTAAAAACAATCCCTTGAAGGGAGGCTATGAGAATGTTGTGAATATTTTCATTCTTAATAAAGTATAATTTAATATGTAGATTTTTTGTCCCTTAGAGCTGGTTGGTAAAGTATGAGTTAGAAACCAAATCTGATAAAATTGCCTCTGGTATTTGACCAATCACATAAAAATGTTATGTAACGTGTGGTAGCATATAGTAGATACACAACAACACTGTAAATAGAATAGAAATGTTCTTTTTACTATTTAATCATTTAATGCAAAGCCAATACTTTTGATTAATTAAAGGTGAGTCTACAGACTGAAGTTTCTTATTGCTCTTTCATCATTAATAAGTACTCATGTTGCATCATCTAAGATTTCTTGTTTCCTTACAGAAGCAAAGGCCTTCATTAAGGCTTTAGTTTCCTTACTGAAGCAAACTCTTTTTTACGTTTTTATGATTGTCTTCTCTAATTGATTAAAACTTTCATATACCTAAAGCTACAATAATTTAAGCCAAATCCCTTTTATGACTTGTTTCCTGGAATATACACATGACTTCAGTTTCTCAATGTATGAACAGAAGAAAGTTTAAAGTTTAACATTCAATTGTAATAAATAGGTTTGGAAACAAATGCAACTTACTCTTAGAAATGGCACAGATGGCAACTTATCTGCAACATTACTTAAAGGAGACTGGTGCAGAGGGCATACCTCAGGTCACTTTTTATTCATCTTTAAGATATATTTCTTTCTATTGACATCAGCATCACTTGAACCGGAGTTTTGGATTTTTCTTTTTCTTTTTTCCTTCTTTTCTGTTCTTTTCATGAGTTTGAGTAAGATTTTCTTTTTTTTTTTAATTATACTTTAAGTTCTGGGGTATAAGAACTTACCCTTTTCTATGTAAATCATGGCACTATGTATTGTCAACAGTAGTCATTTGTCTGGGGGCCGAGAGGATGAGTCTAATGAATACAAATTTTAAATATTAGTGTTTAAAGCTATCATACACTGGAAATTTTATAGTATTGCACAGTTTTGCATACTGTGAATAATCCTTCATGGAGAACCACACAATGAAAAATTTTTAAATGCTCTTGTTCCTCTGCTGACTGGCAACACAATTTGATGGATGTTGTTTAGTTATGTTCAGCCAATCAATATCATACAAGAGAATAAACTACTTACATTTGGATCTTCCCTCTTGGGGAATCTTCAAAGAATACATCTTTTTCAATGAAAGAGCCAGGAAGAGTAGTTTCTACATGAGAGTAGAGTTGTACTGTGCATTAAAGAGAAATGAAATAAAATGCTTTAATGAAGAAACACTGAACATTGTGGTCCGTGAAACTGATAAACATCTTGAAGTTGGAATTGAGATTTCGATTTATGAGTCAACAGTTCCCAGAGGAAATGGCCTGTGGCTTGTGACCCACTTTCCTCAAGAGACATCAACATGTGTTTGTATTAATTTGTCTTGATAGTCTCTTGACACTAGAAACTCTTTGTGGGAGTAGAAAACAGTTTACCTGTGTTAACCATGTGTGCCTCTCTCCTGCACCCCCAACCTTTTTTAGGCAAACCAGAATGAGATAGCTTCAGTTTTACAGTGATTACTAGACACCGAACAATTGAGGAAATAAAAAAAGTTCATAATTGGATTAACGTTTTAAATAGAGGATCTTTAAGGCTCTTGAAGATTTTATTGATACATTTTAGCGATCTTTTGGCAGTTATTTTCATTTAAGTTATATTGTTGAAATGCCCATTTCACAGATTGCAAAATATGTCTCATGGTTGGACCATGAACACAAAGGAGTACTACGAATATTGGATTATCTTAGAGATAGTTTTCTTGGCCTTTATTGCAAAGCCTATTTACAAATATTTGTCTAAGTCATAATATTGTAGATGTATAATGAACGCATGATTTTGACTGCTTTTTAGCCAAGTTACTAAATTGTAATCATCAATATATACTACAGTTCTACCTTTATATAAACCAGCTGGGTCAAATTTCAACTCTTCGCTAAAGTCAGTGTCAGAAAATATTAACAATGGGCAGTGATATAACCAAACAACAGCAAAAACAAGAAAGTTGGGAAAGGCTAAAATCTGGATTTTTAATATGTTCTACAATGAAGCAGTAAAAAAATCTATAATTAACCTTATATTTTATTCTGGCAAATAAGCCACATCCCAAGTTAAAACAAAACAGAACAAAACACAAAGTGAATGAAAACAACAGTCAAAGATCTCACTATATTATTTTTCAAGTAGTTGAAAAACCACCATTCAAGTGTCTTAAGCAATAAATGGACGCATTATTATAAGATTATGCCCTTATTCAAGTGCATATAAAGGGCATATTCCATGCATGCTGCACCAACTTTTTTCTCCTAAGAGGTGGTCATTCCTTTCATCTATCCTCCTTCCTATTTTGGGTTCATCCTCAGGCAAGTAGCAAGACGATTGTAGAAGTTTCAGACATTGCTTCCAAGGAGAAAACCATTAAAAGGCAGGAAGAGACGTAGGGTTTTGCATGTGTTCCTTTATGTGGGTGAGAAAGCATTATACACAAGCCCTCCAACAGCCTTTTTTTCTATTTTATCGGCCAGAATTAGACCACATGTTTACTCTTTAATCAGTTGTCGATGGGAGATATTGGGTTCCAAACGTTGCCTTAGACAAATCAGGAGTGACCTGTGACCTAAAGATGTTGCCATATTCACATGGAGGGGGATCAATGTGCAGGGAGCAGGTGAACATGCAAAAAATAATGTGAACCTGTGGATAACTGAGGGCCCACTTTATTATTCCATTTTATATAAGTGACTTGAGCTTCCATGTATTGCTGGTATTTATGAGGGGTTCTGGAACAAATCCCTGGTGAATATACAAGGCCAATTGTAAGTTTTACTTATTCTTCAAGTGGTTTAATTGTTGGCTTTCCAGCTTTCTTTTCTCGTGTGAAGTCTTCTTTAAGTATCAGAGAAAATTAAAATGGTTGGCTTAGAATAGACTCCAGTTCACAGGAACTACAGTATAAGCAATGAACTGGTTTCTCACAATTCTATTGCTAAACAGGAGAAGCTGGGTGCGCTAAATGAGTCTAACTTATTCATGATCTGCAGGATTTCTTCAGAACTGCTCTCTTAAAGGCCTAACTAACTGGCTCTGAGGATAATGATTTCATTCTCAAACGTAATCACCAATTTCTAACTTTTGAAGGCTCTCTTCAGTGATTTAACTATCAATAGAAACCAAACAAAGATGCATAGATTTTAGTGGTAGGTATTTCTGAGGAATGGAGAAGGCATTATGTACTGGGTGGTTCAACAAGATTGGGAAGGATTTAAACCTTCTTGTAAAGAACATTTACATATTAATATTACATCACATGTTATAGCTTGGAACTAGGTTCCCTGAGACAAAACCTGTCTGTGTTAGTGTTTATTCTGTGATATATTTATATTCCTATTAGAAAAAATTATATGCATTCACTAATGCCAAAATTTCATAATGGAGGTCTGAATTAAACGCCACCATCTTAGTCCACATTATGAGATAGTATACAATGGTAGATGTTTGGCCCATTTTTGTTGTAGATATTTATTCTCATTCAGCAAATACCAATTGAAATGGATTAAACTTTTTATGACAATAAATCAATCATCATTTATTTAAAAATAATAAGACATCACTATATGTGCCAGTCAGGATAGACTCATTATAACAGTTGGTTATATTTCTGTCTTGTTTGACTTGAAAGTAATGAAACATTATAGCTACATTTGCGTTTCCTTTTGTGTCTTTCTACCAATCCCATTTGCCTCCGTTTCTAGAAGAAATCACTCGTAAGACTTTGGTATGAATCCTTTCTGGTCATTTAAAATATATTTGATTGAAAATATTTCACACAAATTTCTTGATGAACAAATTATGCTCTGTGTTTGTTTGATTGTTTTAATGACAGTGCAGCTGTCATGAGAACGCGCCTCATAGATTTCCTCCTACAAGGAGAGTAATTGTCTAAGAGGTTCGAGTGCTGCACTGTGAAATTCATTGTGGTGTTTGTGCCGAGGCCAAGTCTGCCACCAGATGCTTCCTGCCAATGAATGGGTGCTAAGAAGACACGAAAGCAGCCTTGCTCTTGAGACATGTCTGCGAATTTTCTATCAAGGACTTCCCATTGACTTTCTTGAACCTTCCTTAGACAAGCAGGGAGTGTAAGTATCTTCCATTCAAACTTCTCTCCCTCCTGCACAGTGTCAGACTAGCATTACAGTCGGATGACTTTCCTAGTTTTTGTCAGCTCCGTTTTAATTTCTCTTCATATGGACATTTCCTCTTATAATATCCCTGGAGTGTTTTATTCTCTCTTGGTGACTGTTTCTTGCATAACCGGTACTAACAGAGATGGTCTTATACTAGGAGAAGCCTACTCCAATTAAATGAGTTAGTATATTAATATTATTATTATTTTTGCTATCTAGTAACTTCTATATAGATCTACTTCATTTTTTAAAATTGACCTACAGGATTCAGTTTTATCAATATATCACAGCTGACTCATCTATTCCCTTATTGATGGGTATTTATCTTGTTTTGATTTTCTTGCTACTATACAAGATGCTTCAATGAACACACTGTGCGTGTCATATTGTGCACATAAGCAAGAGTAATTCTCGTTATAAATCTAGAATTGGAATTACTGGATCAGAGTATATAATACACGATCAATTTTTCTATATGCAACCATGTTTCTTAATATAAGAACATTAGATAGAATGAATTTATGTTTCCACTGGTAGAGTATGGATTACTCTTCCTCTCTATTCTGGCCAACACTTAATATTATGAGATTGTTTAATTTCCTGATGTTCTTATTTAATGCTTTAGTATACATTTCTCTTATTCTAATGAGTTGAACATCTTTTCATATGTTTACTGAAATTTCTCAGTTCCTATGATGCCACATGTACTGTTTTATTTATGAATTTATAAACTTAAATTGTAATATGGCTCAGTGTATAGTACAGAAAGAAATTAATTTTGCATCACCATGGGGAAACCATTATCCACCATCTATTTGAATTCTTTCAATTAACTAATTTTTACTAATACCTCATGAGTGTCTTTTAATATAGAAGAATTCTAAGCTCTAACAAATAGTCCTGTAAAGTACTTCTCTCTATTCAGTAATCCTCAATATTTAAAATTCCTATATTCATATTTATAATCACACGCTGGTAAGCTCTTTCAAGCAATTTGTTTTCTTCTTAGAGTTTAAATATTTTTTTCAATGTGCTTTAAATTTATATATTTAATATTCCTATTCCAAATTTGAGGTCACCAAAACCATGTCTAGAAGTTTCCATTTGTTCAAAGATAGGATTTACTGAGATACCTTCTTTACATTTTTATTATTTCTCAGTTGTTTTTGTTGTAATTTCCAAATAACATATTAAAGAAGAAACTATTTTGATGCTTAATTGCAACTGGACCACATCCCAGATATATTGATATGCCAGTGAGGGCACTTTTATGTAACCAAACCCACTTGAGCCAATTTAAAGAAAATGGGAGAAAGTTGATATATTCTTCTATGTCATGTAAACAAAAGATAGGAATGCATTAGAAACCTAAACTGAAGGAATCAAATGCTAAAGGAACACTCTTTCTGCCTTTGATGTCTGTTTATTTCCTTGAATCTATCTCATTTTTCATCCTGGTAACATTCTTTTTCCAAGACCACATGTTGGAAATGTAGCTTCAGAGTTTTTCTATTGCTTGTCCACCCACCAGGAGAACAACTGTATTGACTTTCCATCTTTCAGTTTCCAGGGAAGAAATTTCAAGAGCTCATTTTGGGTTAGCTGCCCACTCCCAGTCAGTAGACTGTATTTAGTGTGAAAGAGATGTTTTATATAGACATGGCTGCTTCATATGTACCAACATGGGATGAAGAATACCAGTCACAGACTAGAGTGGGAATTGTTCCCATACATAAGGTAGGGCTCGATAATCAGTGTAATAGATGTTCCTTATAGCTGGCGAATGTGGAATAATAAGATTTTACTAAACACGTACTTTGCATTCACCATTTAGCTTGATCTTTGACTGAGGGGACTGAAACTTGAGGCTATTGATACTTCCAGCAGTTAATATGAAAGTATCATGTAATTTCTGCTATGCGTCAGGCAATATGGCAGACTCTTTACATGTTACCTCATTAAACACAATAAACCAAAGGGTGGCATTGTAATACTCTGTGGCAGCCCTGGACATGCACTGCTCAGATTGCCCTTCCAGAAAACCAGCAGCAGGTAGCATTGCTGATTGACAACTTCTAGTTGCTACTCCCTTTGAATTCACTCCTGCGTTCATATCAGCCCATCTTTTTCTTGCAAGATGTGACTGCTTGCTCTCAGCCACAGACTAAGCCCCTCAGGGACACCGGAATTGGATGATTCCTGCCTTCTGCAGGGTTCTTTCAATGGACAAGTTTAGCTCAGGGATTCCCCTTCAGCTGTAAGACTTTTTCTTTTAGTATTTTGCTGTGGTCTAAGCTCTTCATACATAATTCTTCTGTTTCTTCTTTCATAGATGCCAGACCTCCATTGCAGTCTGAAGTTTCTACTTACTTTTGTCCTATCTCTCTTTATCTGTCACATGTGTCTTTTTTTCTTTTATTTTCTATTTTCTCTTCCTTCCTTCCTTCTTCTCTCTTGCTGTCTTGCTTTTCTTTCCTTCCCTCCCTCCCTCCCTCCCTCCTTCCTTTCTTCCTCCTTCCTTCCTTTCTCCCTCCCCTCCCCTCCCCTCCCCTCTCCTCCCCTTCCCTTCCCTTCCTCCTTTCCTCTTGCTAAGTCGTTCAGGCTGGAATGCAGTGATGTGATCTTGTGGCATTGCTACCTCTGCCTCCTGGGTTCAAGTGATTCTCCTGCCTTAGCCTCCTGAGTAGCTGGTATTATGGGGGCATGCCACCACATCCAGCTGATTTTTGTATTTTTGGTAGAGACAGTGTTTCAGCATGTTGGCCAGGCTAGTCTCGAACAGTCCTGACCTCAGATTATCTGCCTGACTTGGCCTCCCAAAGTGCTGGGATTACAGATGTGAGACACCACTCTTGTCCAACAGGTGTTTTTCTTCATAAATATTTTGCATATTTAATTCTGTTTTGGTGTCTGCTTCTTAGAAGACCGAAACTGACACATACCTATTTTATTAATTATTTATTGAGAAACTAAATAACTTTCCCAAGGTTATATATATATTGCTAGTAAATGCTAAGTGCCAAAATTAAACATAGGTCTTTGTGACGTGAAAGTTTATATTCTTTCCACTGTATCATGATGCGTTCCACTATATATTCACATTTTATGAGAATGTAATCATTAATTTAATGTGCAAGGATTTAGAATAATGTATGGCACATAAAAAGCAGTATGTAACTGTTATTATTCTTTTGATTTTTGCCATTGTTCACATGTTGTAGAAAATTTAGAAAGTAGCTCAGCATAGCAAATTCTGATAAACGTATGTGATAGATTTTAAAACTGGACATTCATTCTTTCTTTCTTGCATTTACCCCTTTGCAGTGTGACAGTGCATGTCGTTTTGTTTTAAACCCTTGGAATCAGGATTGGACATGTGACTTTATTTGGCCAAAGAGACATTGATAAACATGATACAAACAAAGTCATTAAAAAGTACTTACATTTGGAGATTGTTTTCTAGTAGCCCTGGAGATCTTTCTACCACCTTGTATAAAAGTCCAAGCTAGACTGCTTCAGGATAAAAGGTCCTATGGAATAGAGCAAAATTATTGATTCTAAAGACCTCTCCTAGATCAAACAGCTCCCAGATCACCTGGTAAATTGTTACAGATGCATGTGTCAGAATAGCCAAGATCCACAGAAAAATAATCCACCTGAGCCCAGACCAAATGACTGGACACAGAATTAGCGGATAAACAAATGGTGTTGTTTGAGGGTATAAATTCTGAAGTGGTTTGTTATCCAGCAAAATTTAACTGTGACCATAGATGCAGAAAGAAAAACTATTTGTAGTGGTCACTCTTGGTTCCCTTTTCAGTGGCTGTTCCTTCTCTCTTTCTTATTACCATTAGAGTAATTGGACCTATAGCTTCATGAAGCTTTCTCCAGTTGCAGCTGGGTAAACGTTGATTCGTATAAAGGTAATCATAATGTCATTTATTTTGCTAATGACTAAGCAGCAGGTATAATGCTGACAAATGAGTCACCTGGAAATTCTGGAGGGGCTTCTTGAGTTACCCTCAAGTCAGAGACATGCCACACCCTGCCTTTGGACATTGTTGTATGACAATGTGATGCTTGGATCTCTGGCAGCCACCTTTAAGGTATGAAGTGAAAGGTCAGAGATTCACAAAGAAGTTGAGGGGGATGACTGATATGATTGAGCCAAAGAGTTAAACAACCCTTGAACCACCTACCCAAGACCTGTTATGTGGGATATTATATTTCCTACTATTTGAGATATATAAATTAAGGTTTTCTAAAACTTGTAGCTGAGGGCATCATTTTAGACATAGTGGTTAAATTTAAGCTTCTTAGAATTTCAACAAACTTTTGAAATGAATACATGAATATTCATGCAAAAGGATGAAGTGTAACCACTAATAAATTTCACCTTTCAAATTTTCTCTTCTCTCATCCTCTTCTCCAAACCTACACAGAGCTTTATAAAAATACTAAGTAAGAAAAGCAGCACTTTCATTTCATACCAAGATAATATTCTCCAACTTTTCCAGTATTATCATATATTTCAATTCTAAAAACCCAGCTGATTTTTAAAAAATGAATTTATTTAAACCGGAGGCTTATGTGCCACAAAATCAAATTACTAGAAGAGAATCTCACATGATAGCTTTAATTTTTGAGAGGAGGATTTGAGCCCTTCAGACAAAACCAGAAACTGTGGACTAAAAATGCTATTTTCAAAATTGCTCATGAGGTTAGCCACCTAGATAGGGGAATGAAACATTATTTTCAGAGCAAAGCCCTATCCACTAGGAGGCACTGTTACCTCATAGCTTTCCAATAAAATCCCTTGTTTCTAAAGCGTGTTCATGAATTGTCCCTGCCAAATCAGGAATGCCTCATCACACTTCTTTCAAGCAGGCATGCGTGTTGCTGTTTCTTTATTTCACTGCAACCAAGAAAGTGTCATGCTGTAAGATTGAAAAGAATGATGTTGGAAAGCAGCTGACATGCAATAAGTTTGATTACTGGCAAACATTCTAATGTCTGATGAGAACACTACAGCTGAGGCCTGCAATTATTTACATCTCCAAAAGATAGATGATTTCCCAAATGATATGTAACCAACCAGGCACCCAGAGTGTTGCAAGAATATTTCTAAATTGTAAATTTGAAGGTTAACTGTCTGAAAGTGATGTTCATGTAGTTTTTGCCCTAGCAAACATTGAATGAGGCATCTAGACAACCTAAGTTTCTCCCTTGATATGACAGGGTTAATTATAAACTCCTCAGGTAATCTCATTTGGCAGGAGAGATGCAACCAGCTGTGGACGGTGCTGACTCAGAAGGGAGATAGTCTCATTAGCAAATATCACTCAGTGCTCAAAGCATACCAGGTCTCAGTCTCTATGATCAGAACTTCTGCCAAAGATGAGTGGGCCATAGAGGGCAAAGGCTTTGATGGGGAAAGACAGGGGTCTCTTCCACAGAGCCACTGGTACCAGTGGTGTTGATGAATACCTGCAAGGACATGGAGTTAAATTTGGATATATTTCTTCTTTAATTTAGTAAATTAAACTTAGGTATTGATGAGACGATGATAAGAATGCTACTATAAGCTTAACCTTCAAGAAAATTAGAAAATCTGAGGAATAATCCTTATGGCCCAAATAACAGATTCCTGCTGGCCAGAATGTTCTCAATAGTTAATATATTTTGCCATCTGCTTCCATACTGTCTTCCCAGCCACACCTTTCAGGATCAGCTTCATGATATATTTTTGGCTTCATGCCTCATCCCTTAAACACACACCCACACAGATACATACACAACCCTTTCATCCAAGCTTCTTCCTGAACTCCTGTAATTTGCCACTGTTCTGCTCTTCTCTCAGCTTGTAATAAACAAGCTATTTTTGGTTGGTTTTATCTTTTCTCTTATGTTTTGTATCATGCGTCCTTTTCTTCACATTTTTCTGCCCACTTTTATTCTAGCCACACCGGTAGCTGATTATATTGTGCCCACCCAGATCAAGGGTGGATCTTTCCCTTACCCAACCCACTGACTCAACTGTTAATTTCTTTTGGCAACACCCTCACAGACATAGGCAGAACCAGGATTTTGCATCCTTCAATCCAATCGAGTTTACACTCAGAATTAACTATCACTTTTCTATTCTGTTACTAAAGTCACAGCGTCTCGACTTCCTTTAAAGCACCTCTCTGGCCTGGGCTCTAAGGCTAGACAAATTAATTAGTCAAGTATCAAAGCAAGAGAAAACAAAAAAATTTCACTTTTCTCTGCATTAAGTTGTCAATAACCCTAAAGCACCTTCCACGTGGTAAGTGCTGTAAACTTGACTTCTTTCTGGAAGATGAAAGTTCTGGATTAGTAATTGTACATAAACAAAGCATGAAGCCTAAAATATTTTTGCCCATTATCGTGTCCAATGTCGGCTTATTACCAGGAAGGACTTTGCCAAAACCCATCTTTGAAATTGTTCATTCATATCTAATTGGTACATTAAGGCTTATGTATGTGAAACAAGTAAAAAGTAATCATGGTGTTATGTAAACAAGTATTAGAAATGTCAGATGGGATATTTGTCAGCATTCAGTGATTTAAAGCTTTTGATATCTGTATAAAAATATGTTTTCCATTTTCTATTATTTTCCTGTCATCAGATGTTTGTGCTTCTTTAGTCATTGTCACTTTATTCAAACAATAAAGTCCGTGCTGAATGCATGTTTTCATAGATATAATATAATGGCTTTCATAAACACTTCACTCAGGGGAGAGGTTTAAAGCAAGTTTTTTAAGGCCCAGAACTTAAAAGCACTGTGGCTTACACCTGTAATCCCAGCACTTTGGGAGGCCAAGGAGGGAGGATCATTTGAGCTCACTAGTTCAACACCAGTCTGGGCAACATGGTGAAACTCAGTCTCTTCAAAAAATACAAAAAATAGTTAGGTGTAATGGTGGGCATCTGTAGTCCCACTTATTCAGGAGGCTAAGATTGGAGGATGATTTCCACCTAGGAGGCAGAGCTTGCAGTGAGGCTGTACTCCAGCCTGGGTGATAGAGCCAGAACTTGTCTTAAATAAATAAATCAATACAGCAAGCAAGCAGGTCCTTTAAATAACAAGCATCTAGACATACTCAGCTGCCATTCTCAAGAAGACTTAACTAACACTAACATTTCTTATCACCTTAACCTTTAGATCAATTCCTCAAAATTTATGCTGAATGAATGAAATTGTGAAGACTATAATGGCGTTTTAACAGTTTAGCTAAAATCATTATTTCTAACTCTACTTGAATTCTCAGCTTGGGATTAAGTGATCTCGCCCAGGTGTTTGTGTCTTCTTGATGATATCAGTCACCTTGCTTCTCAAAGTGTTGCATGGTCTTCCAGAGGTTCCTCATGAATCCTTCATTTTACACATTTAGTTCTGTTTGTCCTCTATCTTCTTCTTCAATAATTATCCACAGCCTTCAATTTCAGCATTTTGAAAAGTTCATTTTCTTTCTTACAAGATAAAAGAGACAAAAATCAAAATTAAATATCATCCAATGAGTCTACCACAGCACTGCTCTGACTCAAGCATCTTCTGATGTGCAAGAGGTGTGGCCTGGGACAAGTGTAAGGCATCTAAAGACCTTCTGAACCACTGTAGTAGCCTCTGTGTGAGAATGTGGGGTTGTGGCAAGATCACCTTCCTTCCTCCCAAGGCACAGACTTCCCAAGACAGAAAGGGGTCATTTCAGGATAAGGATCTCATGGGAGGTTCCTCAGTGTCTTGTTGTTTGCCACTATTAGTGCTTGAGCCAGTCACATTCTTTTTCCTGAGTTTCAGTTCACATCCATAAAATATGAGTAAAATGGAGCTTGATTTTATTTGAGGGTTCTTCTTTTTCCTAAAATGCAGCTCCCATACTTCATAGCTTTCTCTTCTCTAGCGCCCCTCAGAGAGAAGGAAAATGGGGAAACTAGCACCCTGTTCCAGAATAAGAAAAAAACAGTCTCACACACATCTTCTCAATCTTCCCTCTTTTATGTACACAAAGAGAATCTATCTTTTTTCCTATGATACCCATCCTTTCCCCTCCTCTTAACCTGTCTCATTTTTTTTTTGTTTTGCTCAAAACCAAAGGCATTTTATTCTGCTGTGCTCCTGAAGTCAAGAAAAATATATTTCTCTTAATCTGTAGCTGAAACCTGCTGAATATAGCATGAACCTTGTGTGAAATCACCCCGCCCCCATGTTGTAATGACAACTAAACTTTTCTGAGGAAAAGTGAGAAGGCTTGGAAAGATGGTTTATGACAATGAACCAAAGAGCTCTAGCTTTATTTGCATTATAAGGGAGTTCCAAAAAGATTAGGAAGGATTTGGAAACTTGCCTGTGTACTAGGCAAATGATCCAGTGTATTCTCGTCTATGCTCGTCCATAACCTTTCTGAGCAACCAGCAGTCTGCACAACCTGCTTCCATGGCACAGATAATTGGAACAGTGGTTGTCACCTGACCTCTTTCTCCAGAGTATTTAACTAAGAATCCCAGAGCAAAGTTGATTATGAATTTGGAAGGTCATATAAATGCAGGTGTTGGGGCTGCCGTTATAGAGAATAACGGGTGGTAGAAGAAGTCATAAAAAGAGGAAGACAAGAAAAGGGGAAAAAAATTGAGAAAATCTGAAGGGCAGACATGTACTATCTCATGGCAGAGGCAAAGACATGACTGGTTCTCAGAGCTGCCTGCCTTCCTGCCCTTCATAAGAATGGCTGCCCAGATACTCTTAAGTTCCTGTATTTGAATGTCCTTTCAAAACTTCCCTTTCTTCTTTAGGTTCCTTGAGCAAGCCTTTGTTTCTTGAAACTAAAATTACCTAATAGGTGCCATATTTGGGGAAAAATGAAGCCTAAAGGAGAATACTACAAAGGAAAACATATGAAATTGATAAGAGAAGCCAACTAGGAAGGCCATAAAAGTATGGATGAATAAGTCACAAAAGGAAGATGGAGATGGGAAGAACTTTGTTTGGAGGCTGAAATCAGCAAAATTGAGTCAAAACAAGGTATGGACATACTTTTAGGGAAACGAGAAAGCCTAACACCATGGGTCAAGATAATTTAGGGTGAAGTGAAAGCAATGAAAGGACAGTGCCAAAAAAGGTTAAGTGTTCATATATCTTCTCTCTGACAAATTCTTCAATTCTGACATTTTTGTACATCCTTTCTTCACTGAAAATAGTAGAAAAAAATGCTATTTTTTTACAACATGCTTCGCATTAACCTGTCCTAATTAAAATGTGAACTTTTGTTTTATTTATAAGAGACACTTAAAATGTTATTGCTACAATGTACACTGTTTTCCCTCTTTAACAATTTGCAAGTAACATAATTCCTTAACAATATTTTTATGGAAAGGTCAGTGAGGTCACAAAACACATTTAGCTGACAACACTTGGAGTTTCTGCCTTTGAAAACATGTCCAGCAGTTTCCAAGTCCATCTATTTCTTGTTTATTTTGAACTTTCTCTTTCAAACTACAAGTGCCATATATTTCTCTCGAGTGAGGCCATAATGAGGATTCACTAAGGCTTACTTACCTTGCTACATAACTTTGATTGTGATTCCTAACAGAAATTATTCTGGAAATTTTGAGTATAAGAATATAAAGTATTTATTTTGAGGTTTTTCTTTTGTAAAGATCTAGAGGTCTTGGTGTAAGAATGATCTCTGCTTTGGCAGGGAGATAAGCCTGTAATCCTAGCACTTTGAGAAGCTGAGGCAAGAGTTCAAGACCAGCCTGGGCAACATGGTAAGGCCCCATCTCTACAAAACATAAAATAAGATTAAAAAAATAAAAATTTAATCAAATTTTAAAAATTAGCTGGGTGTGGTGACATGTGCCTGCAGTCTTAGTTACTTGGGAGGCTGCTGTTGGAGGATTACTTCAACCAAGGAGGTCAAGGTTTTAGTGAGTCATGTTCACACCGCTGTACTCCAGCCTGAGAGATAGACTAAGACCCTGTCTGTACCCTCAAGAGTAAAAATTAATTAAAAATGAAAAACATAAAAAAATGAAACCTATATAGTCATATGTTACTTCACAAGGGGGATTCATTCTGAGAAAGGTGATTTTGTCATTGTGCAAACATCAGAGTGTACTTACACAAATGTTGATGTTACAGCTGCCTACACACCTAGGCTACCTGTATAGCCTATGACTCCTAGGCTACAAACCTATATAGCATGTTACTTTCCTGAATACTGAAGACAATTGTATACTGAAGACAATTATAACATAATGATAAGTTTTTGGTATTCTAAACATATCTAAACACAGAAAAGGTACAGTCAAAATATAATATGGTATTATAATATTATGGGGCCACTGTTGTATATGCAGTCTGTCATTGACTTAAATGTCATTATGCAGAGCATGGCTGTGTTTCATCAATAGAAAACCATACCAAGCAGTCTTCCAACGACAGCCCCATGCCTACAATCTGGGCCAACAGGCTGGACACACACATCCACAAGCAGGGCAGATGCCAGGTGTACAGGTTTCTTCCTCCCAGCAGTTCTCAGTGTGTCCAAACCAGAGTTGCCTGTAGAGCCATTTCAAACTCCACATGATGCATATCTGTCTATGTGTGTGGGTGCAACATTCATCTTTCCACACCATATACACAGATTCGCTTTCAAGCAAAGAACGCTTCCATTTATTGTGCTGGTCAAATGTTCCACTGTTTTCATGTCCACTCCTTATAATGGAGGACAGGGGGAATGGAGAAAGCTGGTATGCCTGCTTACCCTCTCCCTCTTCTTCTTATGACAGATCTAGCCATAATCACCTAAGTTCCTGCTGCCCCTGAATAGCTGTTTTCACATGGTCCCAGCTCCAAAGAGACAGCCTCACTATGACTCTGATGATGGCAGCCTGGAATTCTCTGACCTGCCTCAGGAAGTGATTTCTGGTTTCCCGAATAGCCTAAAGTGATAAATGCTTATATCACAGTTTTGGGCACATCCAAACACTCTCATGTGTGCATACATATTCAATATTATTATTATTGTTGTTACATTATTATCAGAACTGTAATAAACACTTATATAGTATTTCCTATGTTTGAGACAGTCTTCTAAGCTATGAAGTCATTTAATCTTCATCACAATCCTATGAAGTAAGTTCTGGTATAATTATTTCCTTGTTGCAGAGGAGGAAAATTGCTACCTGAAGGGATTAAGGTGGGATGTGCAACTTGCACTGGCAATCTGGCTCCAGAGCCCATACTCTTGTTCCCTAACACACTTTCTTTCTATACCTGTATGTACATGCACACACATGCAGACACACATGCATCTGCATGCTCCCCCATATAAAAATCTAAACATAGCTCTAGCACTCTAGGCTCTCACTTCAGCCGTTGAACCGACATAGGGGATGTGGCTCAAATAAACATGTTATTATAAAATCTTCCACATGATTTAGATTTATAATTCTATTTAGAAGCCATTGCTTTAATCTATGTCTTCTGTGGTTCTTCTCTAATTGTGAGGCAGAATTGGGAAAGCTTTCACAGAGGGAAGAGTATTTTCTAAATCCATCTTCTTATCTCTTTTAGCTAGGAGCCAGCATGATGTAGTATTATTTTTAATACCAAAGGGTCTTTCTAGATTCCCATAGCTCTCCTCATTATGGTCTTTTATTATAGAAAACATTCTCTCACATCTTGCATTCTTGCCTCATCTATCTTAGCAAACTCCAAGTGAGTTTGGTAGTTAAGAGACTGGAGATTTTTCCTCTTTAAATATTATACGTTTTAAAAATCTATGTTAAGTTAGGATGGATTAATGGGTTAATTCCAGACTTTGCAAAGCTAACGCCATATTATGTGATATCCTGAAAGCCTGGAGGGTTTGAGACATCTGCTATTTTCATAACTTAAAGAGTGAACAATCGGCTCAGCTCAGGAAAAGAAAATTAATCTCAGTGTTTTCATGGGATAGGGAGTGTTATGGGAATATAGGGAGAACCACAGAAGAAAATGTAGGCAAAGTATATACTCTATATATTTAGGGAGATTCCTAGTACATGACATTTGGGACATAAAGCCTCTTGTATTTTTTGTGAGACAAACAGACCTGATTCAGGCTTTGCCACACTATTTGTGAATCCCAAGAAGGCTCAGCTACAAGGTGGGGGACTTGTGTCTTGAAATCAGTTATAATAATAGGAAATATTTTATTATGTTAAGAAAACAATATCAAAATAAACCATTTCATTGAAGTTGTTAACTAAATTCTCTTTCTACTTTCCTCTTCAATCTGGCATAGTTTTTGAAACTTTAAAACTGGAATAATAATAGTGCCCCTTCCTCAGTTGTTGGAGCAAATAACTGAGTAATACCAGCTCCCAAAATGCTGAATAAATGTCAGCTTTTAGTAATAGCATTATGATTGGTATTGAGTAATATAATTTCTGACCTAAGGGATTATTCAAAAGAGTTGAGATTTAAATTTTCCATTATCTATGGCTACCTTAAGTGTTTAATATAACACATTGACATTCATTTTTTTTTCTTTCCAAAACTGGCAATTACATTCAGTTTCGAATATAGCATAATGAAATTTTTAGATACCATTTTAATGTTTTGTCTTTGAGAAATTAAAGCTGGAGACTTTTTCAAGAAGACATAGCTACAGAAGGCAGAATCGGGACTCGGACTCAGGTCTTCCGATGAATAGTTATAAAATAAGACAAAACTATGATAAGTCTTAAAAGATGGTAGTGTAAGTTCTACTGTGGTTCAGATGAAGAAAGAGGAACATCTTAATGGAAACTGGGATGGGTAGAGGGTGCCTGTTTGAAATTCTGTTCAATTGCTTCCATTTTTGCCTGGATGTTTCTACAGATTTTACTGAATTAGTCAGCCTTACCAATTTGAGGTTCTGACACAGAAGTTGGCTACAGAGTCATTTTATCCTAATCCAGTTAGAATCAGCTTCACCCTTTTCACTTACATGATAAATCAGGCTCAAGCCTTGCACTCTGCTTAAAAGGAGGTTGGAAATGAGTTCCAATTTAGAATAAGACCATCTGCACCATATGTGGCCCATCCAATTGTGACTGGCTCTGCCCTGGCTACCAAACTAATTATGGATATATTTCAGAGTGTAACTTACTAGGCTTAAAATCCTTAATTGGCCAAGTTTTATTTTGTCAAAATCCCTTTGCTTTTGCTTTGGAAAAAGGTTCAGTAATCAAGATAAAGTATGTAATGAACTATTAATTAAAATCAAATTTAATTTTAAAAAGTCCATGATGAATATAACATTAAATTTTTAAATTAAGACAGGATTCAATACTTCACAGTCGTTCCTCCCTATCCTCATCCTAATCTGGCCCTGGTTCCAATAAAAGTTTATAAAAGTAGACAGCCAGCCTACAGGCCATAGTTTACTCATTTGATCTAAAACATATATATATTATATGAAAGTATTTATCTGGATTATGGGGTTTGGGAGTGCCTATTTAAATATTGCTTCTAAAGCAAGTGCCTTTCTAAACCCACCTTGGTCCCAAATTAGGTTCCAAGCAGGCTTGGAATTGAGATACTTTATTAATCCACTGTATATCACACTTAATTTGCTTATATGCCAACACATTTTGCATAATATCTCAACACTTGTGTTCCAGAAAAGTACTGGTATGGAAAATTCCAGAGAATAAAGATTAATAGTGCCTATTCATTTCATGCTCACAGCAACCATGTGAAGTAGATGCCTTTATCATGACCCTCATTAAGGAATGAGAAAGATGAAGGAATAACGGTTTAACAATTTACCCAGGACAAGATACCAAGTAAGGGATGAAGCTGAGCTTTAGACTCAGTTGGGCTGACTCAAGAGTCTGTCCCCTAGGCTGCTACACCAAGTTGCCTGTGTTCAGTAGGAAGTAGGAAGTAGGAAAGAGACCACATGTAGTGCAGAGCAAGAGATATAGGATGGGGAAAGAGTGTTTTCCTTGGACGTTCTGGTTCCTAGTTTGATGCTATGTGATGCCATCTGCATTTCTGCCCTTGGGTCATGAGATTCCTCCTGTATCCTTTGAAAAATTCTCATCATTAACTTGTGCTAGCACAAGTAAATTTCTGCTGGTCCTCAACAGATCTTCAACACAAAAACAATCCTGAATCAAGGCTGATTATTCAAAAGCTCCACCCTGATATTACCCATGTTACTTTCTTAATTTGACAGCTGTACTAGTTTTTATCATCTCAACAATCATGTCATTTGTATTAAATGTTTATAATTTTGTCTATAGGCTATTTGACACCTTTTGTAATCCTTTTAAAAAATAGTGACATATGTGCATATACATACAGTTGATCCTTCATATCTACAGATTCAACCAATCGCAGATTGAAAATATTTTTTTTAAATTATAGCTGCAATTGTACTGAATATGTATAAACTTTTTCCTCTTCATGATTTTTTTAAACAATACAGTATAACAACCATTTTTACATTTACATCGTGTTAGTATTATAAGTATTCTAGAGATGATTTAAAGTATAAAAGAGGATGTTTGTAGGTTACATGCAAATAGTAGGCTATTTAATATAAGAGATTTGAGCATCTGTGGATTTTGGTATGGCAGGGTCCTTCAATTAATCCCTTAGGGACAGCAAGGGACAATTGTACTTTTCTTTTCTGCTTTTTATTTTTTTTAAACAGAGTCCCATTCTGTTGCCCGGACTGGAGTGCAGTGGCATGATCTCAGCTCAGTGTAATGGTTGCCTCCCAGGTTCAAGCAGTTCTCTAGCCTCAGGCTCCTAAGTAGCTGAGACTACAGGTGTATACCACCATGCCTGCCTAATTTTTGTACTTTCAGTAGAGATGGGGTTTCACCACGTTGGCCAGGTTGATCTCGAACTCCTGACCTCAAGTGATCTGCCCGCCTGAGCCTCTCAGAGTGTTGGGGTTACAGGCGTGAGACACCACACCTGGCCAATTGTACTTATCTTCCAGTTATACTGTACTTCTGGTGTACAAGCTTTCTGCTTCCATGGTATCTAGTTGTATTGTATGCACAGTTGTCACACAATAACTATTTTAGAATGAGTAAAATCCATCTAGTAACCATTTCTATTTTTACCCCAGCTACAAGAACAAACATCATCTCCAACACTGTTAATATGCAACCACATATTTTAAGTATAAAAAAGATGTTTGCTTTCTGTGCTGTTAACATTGGAATAAACAAGTCTGAATTATGAGATGCTGTAATTCCTTAGAGAGCCACTAATGACAATAGAAAACATGAGTGCAAAGCTCAAATGGTTTGTGTGTTCACCAAAAACTCAATTCAAAAGTATGGCTCAATAATTCAACTTTCTCTATGAGGTTGTTTTATTTTTAATTTTATAACCTTCCTAGATTAGAGAACGAAGCACATAATATACACAGACAAAATCCAACAGAGCCTAGAAAAAAAATCAGGTATTTTTTAAGTCCATTACAACTGAGTAGTACAGCTAATTATTTTATTTACATAACCAGTGCAATGGTGTGTGAGTCTGCACCAGTTTTGGATGGCATTACCTGAAGTTATGCTTTGGAAGAAATGATGGAAATGTGCTAGAAATACAATGCATGTTTCCGAGCTTACTTTGTGAATTCTTGTATCCACAAGGTTATTCAAATACAAAATAAGTATATTGAATTCCAGATGGCAAAAACCACAATCTTAGAGAGTAGCGTTGTAAATCTAATGCAGATTCTAACAGCTAGAAATCATTGAATAGCCATCGCTTGAAATAATAAGAGTTAAAATTACCACAGTAAGTCAGAGCCTATGGAAAAACTCTACTCTCTATTAATTGCAAAAGTCCTGTGGGAAGGCCTAGCTGACCCTCTCTGACATCACCCTTAAAGGGTCAGAAGTATATCCTTCTGAAGTCTAACATACCTCAGTTAAATTTCTAAGCTTGATTTTCTCATTTGTAAATTGGCAATGATAGTACTTATATCAAAAGAGTACTATGAGGATTTAATCTGTTAATGCCTAAAGTGTGTACTGGCTATGTTATAAATATACAACATTGCTGTTTTTATTTCTTATTATTTTACTCATAGTGTTTATCTCCCTGATATTAATTTAACTAAAATTTCTTTGAGACTATATTTTAAAACTATAACTTAGAAATATAATACATTTGAGGTTAACCAAAACATCCTCAGGTGTATGACTTGCTAGATAAGAAGGACTCAGTTCAAAGTTAGCCTTTCATGTTTCAGAAGGTACATTTAATTCTTTGTGTACTACTGTGTGGCTACTGATGACCCTTGGTCCCCAATCAGGGTTGTGTCAAGATGGAAATTTCCTAGGTCATGGTACAATTGCGTGTCCCGTTTCCTCTGGAAAGGCTTTTTCTTTGGCTTGACTACTGCAGCCCTCACTTTTTATTTGACTCTTTCAAGATTGAATACAAGAAAACATTTTTGGAAAGACATCTCAGAACCTCTTACCATGTGACAAGATGCCTGTCCTTTCTAAGTTTTACTTTGCACTTATCTGACTTTACAAATAGACTGTGAACTCTTTGAACCACTGCACTGTTTTACTTAATTTTGTATCTCTTAAGTCTAAACCAATGTTTAGATAATCTTAGGTATTAAATACACTTTGAATGAAAGAAGAACAGTGTAAGCTGTGCAATTGTTTTTAAATATAGAGCTTAATTTTCAAAACCAGCTGCCTACTCTCTTCTTTAAAATAAATAATTTTGGAAGACATAATCATATAGGCATTTATCACTTAGTGGCTCTGTTTACCAAGTGGGACACTGATTGCCTAAAAGAAAGAATATAAGACCCAGAGTTGCCAGTGGAAGTCTTCTAGACACCAGGAGAACCCAACTTAACTTTACTATTAATACTAACAGCAACTATGGGGATGAGCTTGAAGGAAATTATATAATATTATCAATTATTTTATAGTGTTAAAAATAAGCAGAAGACAAAATCCATCTAGGTATTTATTGATACTTGCTCTGAAGAATTCATATTCAAGCAAATGTGTTCAGCAATTTTGTATATTGGCTGTTACAATGACAGGTAGCATGTGAACGAGTTTGATACACATTCTTATTTCAACCAATAACTATTTTTACTAAAATTTTTCATCTGTGTTGAGGAACTCTATAAAAGCAAAATGATAACATTCAGTTTCAGAGTTTGTGATGTACAAATATTTTTCTGGAGTCTCTTTTACAACTTTTCTTATATATAGATTCTTTTGCTTAAAACAAATTGAAAACACAAAGGCTATATTTCTTGGAAATCCTGCTTTTATGTTCAATGAAAAATATGTTAGACATTAGCAAGCTGGCTGGAGCAGCCGCATATTTATTTTTAATCTAATGTGTTATATTTGCATGGACATGACCTATGCAAAAATCAGATTATTAAAATGCTAAAATTGTGGCTATATTTAATTTTAAGGCTATTAAAGATGAATACTTCGTGATCAAATATGAGAGCTAGTTTACCAAAATATAAAAAGAGCTAAGGACAGCATCTTCTTTCTTGATGTACTTTGGGCACGTATTTATAATATGAATCACCTGAGACATCAGAGACCAAATGTCTTATAAATGATTATGCCAAATTTATAAAGATTTGAAAAATAAAAATTTTAGAGCATAAGGAGAAAGTTTGGTTTACTTCATAATATGTAAATATCTGCATCTAATTGTGGTTTTTACTTATTTCTCATATTATCTAATATTTCACCAATGACATTCAGAAGTCATCTGACCTAAATTTTTAATATCTGATACTTACAACCTACCTTAGAATACGCGGAGGTCACTTTGGGATTGTCATATCTACTCACTGAGTTAAATTGAGGAATAATTTTTTTCTGCTTACATTAAGTATCTATCTTAGTGATTCTAGATAATGGTTATATACTGTATTTTAAAAATCTGTGTATTTGAAATTAGAAAGGGGTCAAGCCCTTATTATCAATTTTTTATTGTTTCTAACATTTTACAAATGTTAAAAACAGGCACAGTAGCTCATGCCTGTAATCCCAGCAGTTTGGAAGGGGGAGGTAGGAGGATCGCTTGAGACCAGGAGTTTGAGACCAGCCTGGGCAACAAAGTGAGACTTCATTTCTATAAAAAAAATTTTTTTAATTAACTGAGAATGGTGGTGCACATCAGTAGTTCAGTAGTCCTAGCTACTAGGAAAGCAGAGGTTGGAGAAATGCTTGAGTCCAGGAGTTCGAGGCTGCAGTGAGCTATGACTGTGCCACTGCACTCCAGCCTGGGAGACAGTGTAAAACCATACACACACACACACACACATACACACACACACACACATATATATATACACACACACATATATATATACATATATCTATATATACACACATACACACATATATACACACACACACTCATATTATGGACAATGTATGCTCATAAGGCGACTCAAAAGCAGAATATTAAATTTGGAATAAGGGGGCTTGTGCTTCTTAATCATAATTATTTTACTAGTCTGGGAGATCAGGAATTAAATTTAGAAGCATGGAAGTAAGCTTTGAGGGTTTTCCAAACATCTCCATGAACATAGGTTTGTGGAATGAAAATATTATTCTTTTTCCTGAAAAGAATACCCCAGCCATTAAATAGTCCCAGTGATGTTTCTCTTTGTGAAAAAATTGTCCCAGTCATTTAGAACTGTAAATAATGCCCAGAGAGAAATTCAGTAACAGTATATGCTAAATCAGTGACTTCCTAGTCACAAATAAATAATTCTGGTTTCATATCTAGAAAGTGAAACCATTGCCCAGAACTTTTCACTTCTCATTGTCCATTTGCAGTCTGTATCCTGCCAAAGTTGCAGGATTTGGGTGTGAGAATTTTTAGAGTCCAAAGAGGTATTTACATATTCTGTAGCTCACTGTAGCAGAACATTTTTGTATCCCTCTAAAGATTATGTACACAATCTTTAAGAGCATTTTGGAAAGAGCAGAGACCTCAAACTCACGTGTATTTTTCATTACTTTCCAGCTGCTAGTTCTTAGATTGTCAGAATTTGGGATAATAACCTGCAGACTATCATTTTGTGTTTTACTACAAGGGAAGATTGGGTTGCCACCATAATCCCTAATTGAGACCGAATTAGAATAAATGGCTGTTAAGCTCTCCAGCCTAATTGTGAATGGTGTGTATTTGACATTCTCTAAGATATAAATTAAAATAAAAATAACATTTTCAGAGGCATGGAGTAGCTTTGCATTAATGATGGCCTCCCTTGCACTGCTGACAGTCTGCATTATTCATAGTGTCATTATTGGGACTATTCAGTGCTGAATGATTTGTTTGCCCAGAAATTGTACAACCTGACCAGATAAGTAATATCTGTAGTTTGTATTTATTCTTATGACTGCTTACTTGGGTATGGCTTCTTTTATCTCTGTGGTGAGCTTACTTACCGCTGCTCAGCAGGATGTACCATCAGTGACATAAGCTTTATTCATTTACAGATCCACAGCGCTGCATCAAGGTATTAAATCCTGCAAATGTGGGGAAAACTCAAAGGCTTTAATCATCGGACTGGCAATTGTCATTGTACTGCTGCCATATGTCAGCACTGAAGTTAAGTTTCATGTCTGTGCGCTGTAAGGAAGGCATGTGGCCATGTGCTGCCTGCTTGTTTGTTTAAGATAGAGTCTTCCCCGCCACTGCAATAACTTTGCCATTCAAATCCCTTTTATCTGCACAGAATGAAGTAACCAGAGTCCTACAATGAAATGTGAATGTTTCCTTTCGGAACTGATTGGTCTATTTCATAACTCCTTTCTTATTCTAATTAAACCAGCTCAGGAGAGAACTGTGTTTTAGCATCTTGGGCTTCTGAACAACAAGGAATGGCAGGAAAGAATCAAAGGATGTAGAAACCTCTCTGCTGTAAAAGCAAGGTTTAAAGGTCTAAAGGATTCCCCGCCCCCCGCAGAAAAGAGATCATCTTTTGAAATCGTCTCCATCCGTTCCCCTCTACACATACCAATTTTGGTTTTATAACACCCCTTGCTGTGCATCTCTTGGCAGGAAAGTTGCCCATCTTGCAGAGTCTTGCATGAATAATTCATTTATATGTCATGCTGACTCTTGAAAGCCTGGATTACAGCTTTGGGGGAAATGTTTAATAGGATTCTTCCAAACAACCCAAAATATAGCTCAGAGTTCTATGAGTTCTATCTTTTTGAAAGCCGTGATCCAATAAAAGAATTAATGTTCTGGAAGTCCAAATACTCGAGGCCATTCAACCTGCATTGAGCTGAACTGTAACCTAATAGTGAAGGTTAATATTTTAGATTAGGGTTACTGTTTCTCAGAGACAGGATTCTTAAGTACAGGCCTTGAGTTCAATATACTGGCACAATTACTTTTTTGTTAGATCTTTAGGTTTTGGATTTTTTTAAGATAACATCAGAGGACCTTGGAGAACCAGGCAGGCAAGCAGCTAAGAGAAGCAATGAGTTAGATGTGGGCAAACAAACTCTACGTACATCAAGCTGCATGATCGTCTGCTATTACTCAGTGATGTTCTTTGAACAGTGGTCCTGCTAATCAGCCAAACTGGAAAATTCAAAGATCTTCGGTAGACTCAGTATCTTATCTCTTTTAGTCCCTGTTTCAGTGATTTTATTGTACCTACTCACGTTTACCTCCCCTTCCATTTTCCACAAAGCCTTTTTTGTACTCCCTTCAATGCTTGCCTTTAACAAAGTCTTTAAAATATATTTACATTACCCAGTAAAGGACTGATGGCCTAAATTTTAACTCACTTTCACGGTCCCAGGATGGATTGTATCTTAAGCCAAGAAGAAAGTCATAAACTTAAAAGAGTCTATTGATTCTACTGAGGCTTATTCTTTGCTTAATAACTTTGAAAATGACAAAAATAAAATGTGCTTGTTGTAGAAAACAAAATAGTTAAAGCAAAAAAAAAAAAACCAATAACATGTTGATATTGTGGCATATTAATCTATATTTATGTTTATATCTATATGTGGATCCATTTATATGTCTATAGATGCACATATCCGTATATATAACTTTACAAAGATAGGATAATCTACAGCAGAATTTTAAATAACAGTTGAATTCCAGCAAAGTATCTATTCCTTGGGTTTGCTCTATCTAGCTTGTTGGGTTTTAAACTTTTTTCACAGAGTCCTCTGGATTAGTGGAAGGAATTTGGATTAGATATCTTCCTTTTTGCCCTCTAGATCTATGATCACCTTTTAAAATACTGCTCTGTGCTTTGTGAGCCTAACTTGAATGGATTATATCTACCGGCTTTCTTACCCTCTGGTCCCTCATTGAGTTTGGCCAATAAGATAATCAACAGGAGCCAATCAGGAAGGGAGAGTGAGATTAGGGTATTTATTCCTTCCCAGTTTCCTTTCTTGAGAAAGGGAGTTAATGGCACACAACTCTTTCTCCTGCTGAGTTTTAGTAACCAATCCCTCCCTTCTCTCTTTCAGGCCTAGGATAGTAACATTTTAGTTATTGCTGCAAAGCAAATTATCCCAAAACTTAGTAACTTAGAACTACAATTATTTATTTACCACAGAATTGGCAATTTTTGCTTGGTCAAGAAGGCTTATGTTTGCCTTTCACCACTTCAGCTGGAGTAGATTAACTTGGGGCTAAAGGATATATTTCCAGGAGGGTTCCCTCACATGGCTGGTGAGTTAGTGCTGACTGTTGGCTTGTAGTTCAATTTGGACTGAGGGCCAGGGGTCCTAGGTTTTTCTTCACATGAGCTTCTCCATGGCTGCCTGGACTTCCTCACAGTACAGTGCCTGGGTTCCAGCAACAATCTTCCAAAAGAAAACTAGGCATCAAATCTGCCTCACTTTTATGATACAGCCATGGATTATTTTGCATCATTTTCTACTGTAATCACAAATGCTCATGGATTCAAAGAAATGAAATAGAGACATCACCTTTCAATGGGAGAACATCAAATTAAAAGAGCATGTGGGAAGAGAAATATTAGAAATAAGGCAGTTTATCTGATGGTTTCTGACTTATTACCCACAGAATATTGTACTATCTTTGGGTTTCCTTATGTCCTGTCTACACTTTTATAAACAATCTCTGTATTAAATTATACTCAAACTACCAAATATGAATATGCCATATTTTTTTTGCTGGGACCCTGCTTAATACAAGATTGAGAGTAAATAATAGCAGGAAATGTAAAGGAGAATGGTGCCATTTAGCAAGGTGTCAGGACTAGCCTAAACATCTACTACAGCACCATCTTTATTTTTTTAACACAGATATTTTTATATCACATAAGTTTTCACTGGAAGAAAGTCTCTTTCTGTTAAAAGAACATTTTAAAATACCACTGTTTAAGTCCTTGAGCATAATGATACCAATTTTAAAAGTTGTTTCCTGCCTACTGTACTAACTCCTAATCAAAACTCTTACAAGTCTATGCTTCTTGACAGGGAAATACATTTTCCCTCTTAGGTTAATTACCATATATATGTACAAAGAATGTGCAATGTTCAATCCACTTTCAGATGTGTTAACAAAACATTATTGACACTAGATCATCTGACTTACCTATATTGACAGTCAAGGTATCATTAACCTCAAACTCGAATGATCTATTCAAACAGTGGCCTCATACAAGAATAGTTTTTAAAAACTATTTCAATAAATTTTTTCTTCCCTTTCTCTACTGCACATCTCTTCTCAAATGAAGCCCTTTAGGTATTTGTTGAACCTACAGAAGGAAATAAGATGGCAGGAGTTAGTATACATTCTACTTGTCAGTACAAATGAAATAGAATGAGGCTACATACTATTCAGAGGATGGAACTGAAGTTTCTTGGGAAAAAAGAGAAAAGTTCAGTGTTTTGGCTAGAGGAGTAAAAGTTAATGATAATACCTCTTTTTCTATTTTCCTTGTAGCCTATAGGAGGTTTTCCCTATGTGAAACTGAAAGTGGTAGAATTGGTAGAGATATTGCAACAGAAATAAATGAAGAGATGCATGAATACGTCACGGAAAAATTTAAGCCTCAAGTAATGGTGTGTGTATTTGTCTAACTATTTTAAATCAGACTCTTGAAAAACAGTCACAATAAATTGTAATACAGAAGAACAATCTACATAATACTCTCATTTTACAAAAACATTTTTATCTCAACTGCAAATATTCTGGTTTGAAATCTCTGACACTTTCTCCCCCATTACCGCTTCTGATATTAGAGCTGCCCCTTAGGTCATTAGATCAGTCAGGGACCAAGCAAAAGACAGAAATTACACCCAGTTATATTAACAGAGAGAATTTCATATGAAGAATTGTTAACTATGTGTAAAGTTGTTAACTTGATAACCAAAAAGGCAAAAGGGGAAATTAACGTACCATAGAGAGACGACAAACGTGAGAAGCAACAGATACTCCTAGGGCTGGGGAAACAGAGGGAATAGGTTGGAATTATTAGAACCTTGAAGCTTTGGAGAGGAGCCTTGTAGAACAAACACACAAAGTTCTGAGGCAGGACTCTGCTTAGCTGGTCTAGTGTTTCAGCTCACAGGAGGATCCTGCCAAGGTCTGCACATAGACTTCTGAGGCGGGGATTCTAAAGAGCTGGTGCTATTAATTCCAAGAGGAACATTATGAGCTTGGTTCTGCAGGTGCTGAAACAACTGTACAACAGCAACACAGCTGCTTTGAGGGTGAATATAGTAATGTTGGTTAGTGCCTCATAGATACATACTTAATATATATTCGGTACAAACTTTATATGTATTTTTTCTATCATCTATTATCTATCTATCGACCTATCTATTAACCTATCTAGTACCTATCTAATCAATTTGTCCCATTTCTGTGATGCTGACAGGTAAATAGTTCAGGAGTTTCTGCTGAGCTTTTTCTTTAGGTTCTGCTCCTAGTGATTGCCATAATAGGAAACATTATGAGTTTTGACTCATTTGGCAAGCTTGCAGTTTCTTCCATAAACAGCCTTTTTATTCTGCCTAAACTCAAACAGATGCAAAGGAGATAGAAAAGCTTCATGTATTGATCATCTACCATGTACTAGCCAACTGAGCTTGGTGCTTTTCAAAAATTATCTCGTATGGTTCTTGCCATAATCCAATTATACAGATATTTTTATTCTCGTTTCTCATTTTACTAGAGAGAAAACTGAAGTTATAAAATGTATCAGAAGATACACATAAAATAAATGAAGTGGGCAGGATATGAAGCTAGAACTACGTCCTTCAAAAAGATTTAAATCCTCCAGCCCCTACCAACTTTGAAACCACTGCTAGCCCATATGGTGTCTTTGTCCTTACTAAGAAAAAAAAAATGCTTTCTCAAGGCAGACAAAACCCCGTGGGTACCCAACCTGGCAAGAGGATTAAATGTTTGTGTGTTGGAAAAAGGCACTTCTGCTTCTGGGTAGATGCAACTCTGAGTCAGGTCACATAGCTTGGAGACCAGAGCATGGATTTGATTGTCACCTGCTTTTCACATCCTGGTTGGGCACCCTTTTGAGGGAGCACAATCTATACAACAGAATACAATGGTCTTTTTCAACATCACTCCATCAAAATAATGTTTCTCTTTAAGATCTCTCTTTCTTTCCGATTTCAGCATTAAGAGGACTACATGCCTTCCTGCCCTAAAATGTTTTGTTTTTCTTTCTCTTTTATATAATAATGCCAATTATGTAGTAAATTAGTGACCTTCTGCTGCATAACAAATTATCTCAAACCTTAGCAGCCTAAGAGCAAATATTTATTATCTCACATAGATTCTTAGTCAGAAATCCAGGAGCCACTTTGCTGGGTGGTTCTGACTTGGAAACTTTCATGAGATTGCAATCAAGCTGTCAGCCAGGTGTCAGTCATTTGAAGTTTTCCACATTTGAGGGATCTTCCTTTAAGATCACTCATGGGGCTACTGGAAGGAGGCTTCAGTTCCTCACCACATTGGCCTTTCCACAGAGCTGCTTATTACATGACTTCCTCCAGAAATAGTGACTGAAGAGAAGAAGAAAAATATCAATCACAGTGGAAGCTGAAGGGACTTTTGTAACTTCACCTCAGAAATGAAGCATCATTTTGTATCCTTTTTCTGCTGGAGTGCACTGGCTTGATCTTGGCTCACTTCAACCTCCACCTCCTGGGTTCAAATGATTCCCGTGCCTCAGCCTCCCGAGTAGCTGGGACTACAGGCGTGCACCACCATGCCCAGCAATTTCTTTGCATTTTAGTAGAGACCAGGTTTCACCATATTGGCCAGGCTGGTCTCAAACTCCTGACTTCATGATCCACCTGCCTCAGCCTCCCAAAGTGCTGCGATTACAGGTGTAAGCCACGGCGGTGCCTTTTTCTACGGTGTTTTATTGGTCTCACAGAACAATACTGGTACAATGTACAAACCATTGGCAGCCGTCTTAGAGGATGGTGAGCAAATATAGTTAAGACTATGGTCTCATTATATGTGCCAACAACCTGAGGAGATAAAATGGCTGATACTCAGTTGATCCTCAGTGGTACAACTGTTGGCTGGCATTTATTTTGATCAAATGAGTGTTTGTCCCGATTTTTCTATGCTCGTGCCCAATCAGTTGTCAAATATTTTGATCATTATTCCTGGAGATAGGTATTGTTGTTATCGTCAGCTTACAGACATTGGATGTGAGGTTTCTAGACCTCAGTTTCCTCCACAAACAAATGCTAGAACTGAGCTTGGAACCCCCAAGCCTTCAATTGCTATGCTATTTACCTTCTTTAGTATATTCAATTTTAACTTCAATTCATCGCTTCTAGAAGTAACTGGCACCACACTAATACCAAACATATTTCTACATGAATAAATTTCCATTAACATATTAAATATAAAAGCCTTTTTAAAGCTAGTTTGATGTTAAAAATCAAAGGAAGAGATTTTATCATTAGGCAGGTCAGAGGCTTATTCCACCCTGTGTTCAAAGAGCAGAGCCCATGTCTCAAATAAAGAGCTTATCTCATTTTGAGGAAGACATTCTATATTACTGTTTTCTTTCTAGTTAATATAACATTTGGATTTGAGTTTTAAAAGGATAACCTTCTCCCCAAATATTTATGCCTGTCAGTTCCACAAGAGTGCATTTAGGGAGACAAAGTGGGAGGTCTACTATTTGCATACTCCTCCAACGACTGAAAGACTGAGTTCTATAATTATGAAAATTATCAGTTAAAACCAGTTGACAGCAAAAAAATGACAACTTGAGCTGATTTTTAAAAGAAATTTAAATAGATACTATACACGTTACATAAGTGCTGCCTGAAAGCTGGGTTTCGGTTTTTTATCAAACAGTGGCAAATAATAACAAGTTTACTTTGTGAAAAAATAATTAGTGGATGTGATTCTTTTATTTTAAAAATATAAATTTACGTATAAGAAGAATAATTGCAAGGTATTAGTAGCAACCAATTTACTTCTGCTGTAGCCCTTATTTCAGGCAACATTTTTAAAGGCCAACCGAAATTGAAGCTAAGACAAATACCCAGATAGAAGCTCAGGTCAAAACCCCAAAATATATCCTCAATATATCAGTGGCTCCTTGGCTTCTGGGTAATTTAAACGAAGACAAAACCAATCTGGTTTGCAAAAGCTTCAGGTATTTCATTAGCCATGTGAGATCCTCCAACCTATGGAAATTAAGCTATGGCCAGGTCAAGTCTGACTTTAAAAAAATAGGCAATCATACAATTTTAACAAGCTCACATGTTTTAATATAACCAAAAGTCTATTTTCATTTTTTCCATTTCCTGCCCAATAATCACTCCCATACTGAAATGCAGGGACAGACGCCTCCATCTTTTTTTCCTGAGGAAGTCTTATCTTACTCTATTAGGCCATAAATAAATGCTAAGATCCATGCTATACCTCAAAAAATCATAAACAATTATGCGATATATTCTTCATATGCCCACCTATTTTTTTTCTTATAACAGCTTTCCCTGGATTCATGGTCCAGATGCTTACTTTGTGTCAAAAGTATTTTGATTCAATTATCTGTGAAGGCAAATATCAAAGAAAACCCATGGTGAAGATTTCTGGCCTCTTAAAACTATGTTGCCTTTAGGAGCTCATGTTAGAAGCATAGGAGCTGAAGTTTTCTGTCTGAATTCAATTTCAATTAGATTTTAATATCAGACCTCCCTCTGATTATTAATATTCTACCACCCAATTTTTAAAAATGTAATTTGTGGTGCACTAACCTTGCTGGCTCTGTATTTCCATCATCACATTTGCCCTCACTCCACATTCTATACGGTCTATGTGAACAAGTTCTTAATAAAAATCTTATTCCGTTCTTGAGACTGTAACATTCCCAAACTGTTTGTAAAAGTGAAATATTCTTCACTCAAGCTTTGTAAATTACAATCTTCTTAACATCGATGGTTTAATAAGTTCTCAGAATGAGGGAAAAATAGGGAGGGAGGTTTGCATATTTTAGTAACTCTCCCTTTGCTTCCTCTAATGAAGATTAAAGGTTATATGAAATTTAATGAGATAGTTGTCTATCAAAGGTGAAATCTATGCAGTATCTGTTGGACAACACATACAACAGGCCTCTTTAGAGGGAAAAAGGCATTCTTCATGTTTAAAGTATGATATAATAGTAAGAAAACATAAATCTACAAATCACTGATGGAATAACTATGGTGTGGTATGTTGCCACTTCATAAATTTTGTCTATCCTTACAGCAATTGAACTAATCCAGTCTGTTTCCCTTTTTAAAAAGCAAATCGGTTTTATTTATTTATTTATTCATTCATTTATTTATTTAAGGCAAACTTCAGTTTCTAGTAGACACCAATGGTGTTGTAATGAGGACTGTGAGACTATGTGAAATCATTGGGGAAGATTATCATGATCAATTAATGATGTTTGTTATGCACTTGCCAAGGGGAAGCTGTAGTAGATACAAGTAAAATATTTTGCATCCCTGGTCTATGTGAAGTCAAAGAGCAAGACTGATGGTTTAAGTCCATTCTCATACTGCTATAAAGACGTAGCTGAGACTGGGAAATTTATGGAGAAAAGGGATTTAATTGGCTTACAGTTCCACATGCTGTACAGGAAGCCTGGCTTGGGAGGCCTCAGGAAACTTACAATCATGGCAGAAGGCAAAGGGGAAACAGGAATGTTTTGCTTGGCTAGAGCAGAAGAAAGAGAGTGAAGGGGGAAGTGTTACACACTTTTAAACAACCACATCTCTTGAGAACTCACTCACTATCACAAGAATAGCAAGGGGAAAATCTGCCCCCATGATCCAATCACCTCTCACCAGGTCCCCCCACCCGACCAACATTGGGAATTTATACAATTAAACATGAAGTTTGAGTGGGGATACAGAGCCAAGCCATAGCCTTGATTAAAGTTTTCTATTATTTACCTATTATACTTTAGGAAGATTTTTCCATACTTTTGGAATTAGAGCTTCCAGGGCTAAGGTTTGGGAATGAGAGCTTTCAAAAATTTCCCCAAGTGATTCTAACAAGGAGCTAAGTTTAGGAGCCATTGTGTTAGGGATCAGATTTATATCAAGCTTATTTTTTAATTTTTAAAAAGTTTTGTGGATACATAGAAGTCTTATATACTTATAGGGTACATGAGATGTTTTAATGCAAGCATGTAATGTGTAATAATCACATCAAGGAGAATGAGGAATTCATCCCCTTGAGCATTTTCAAACATATTTTTCAGTGCAGAGCTAAGTGGTAAGCAGTAAGTGAGGGTGTGCTTGTATGTAGCAGGCAGTAGGGGGCAGTATAGGAAACAATCAAATTCTTGTTGGCAAAGGACTGCTTTAGTGCTTTGCAATAGTTTTGCATGTGGGTTTTTACTATTATGGAGATGAACTTCAGAAGAGAATAAATAAACAGAGATAGACTAATTAAGGGGAATAAGAAGGAAAGAGAAAAGGAGAGCATAATATTCATCTAGGGTCATAGGTCTTTCCTGTTTCTCTGAAATTTACATTACAGAGTTACAATGCTTCCTTGCCTTAGATACACATAAGTTAAATCTCAGAGAAGATAGAGAACTGGGACAATTATTTGCAAATTCATTGACTTACTTGATAATTGTTTTAAGTTTCTATTTTAATAATATTGTGAAGATTGAACTAGAATTTATTTCCTGGTTGAGTGATCCTAAGAAGTCACGCCCTGCTCTCTTCTAATGCTGTACCATTTTACTGCAGACTGTAGCACCTCGTAAATAAAAAATACATAAATGAATTTTTTTTTTTTTTGTAGAGTCAGGGTCTCACTATGTTGCCCAGGTGGGACTTGAACTCCTGGCCTCAAGTGATCTTGCCTCCATCTCCCAAGTCCTGGAATTATAGGTGTGAACCACCTGGGCCAGCTTAAAATTTTTCACAAACATGTTTTTGTGTGTGTGTGTGTGTGTGTGTGTGTGTATGTGTGCGTGTGTGAGTATAAGCATTGGTGTGGGTGTATGTGTATACCTGCCTATTGAATTCTGTCCCCCTGTCCCCCTGCTCCTTTTGCTCCTTTTTATCTCTCTCCCTCTTTCACACACATACACTTGAGCCCCCATGCCTGCACGCACTTTTAAAGTATCTATTTATGTTAAGGCATTCTAATAAAGGAAAAACTTTTTAAAAGTCCACAGAAATTAAAGCTTCTCAAGATGCATCACGATCTAATGAATAAAAATATCAATGTTTTGTAACATGCAAAATCATAACATATTGCAAAAGATAATTGAAATTCCTGCATATGTCTAGGATATTAATATTTTTCCCTGCTTTTTCTTAATTAGATTGATGTGCGTATTTAAAAATCTGCTCCCCACATGTGATTAAGGATGCCAGGTTTTTCCTGAGTCATATTGCCAACTCAAATACTAGATTTGAACGTGTTTTCTATCCCAGTGGTATATACATGTGTGATATTTTAGCATCACTGCAATGTGCTGGTGTGCTGAGAATAACAGCACAGATGTTAGAGAATGCTATTATTCTGAAATAAACCATTCATTTCCTGGGCACTTTCAATTTTATATTGACAATAGTAGCCATTACAATCCAATCTGATTTACATCCTCAACATTTACCTTTCAAACTGATAGGCCTCTGAAACAATAAATATTTTTTAAGTTTAGACATTAAGTCTGGTTTTCTAGATGCAGAAACTGAGATGGGGATTTGAATGTACTTGATGTGTTAAGGGAGTGTGCTGAAGAGATAAGGAGGAAGGAAAGAAGGTAGGAAGGGGATGGGGAATAGCAAGAGCTGGTCCACTTTGAGGCAAGGGGGTCAACATTTATACTGCCAATGTATTAGCTTGATGTGGTTGTGATATGGCTTGGATCTGTGTCCTACCCAAATCTCATGTTGATATGTAATCCCCAATGCTGGGGCTGGGTCCTGGTGGGAGGTGATTGGATCAAGGGGGCCACTTCTTATTCATAGTTTAGCACCATTCTGCAAGTGCTGTTCTCGTGACAAGAGTTCTCATGAGATCTGGCTATTTTAAAATGTGCAGCACCTCCCCTGGCCCCTTGTTCCCTTCCTTGTCATCTAAGACATGCCTGCTTCTCCTTCAATTTCTGCCCTGATTGTCAGTTTCCTGAGGCCTCCCCAGAGACTGATGCTGCCATGCTTCTTGTATAGCCAGCAGAACTGTGAGTCAATTAAACCTCTTTTCTTTATAAATTACCCAATCTCAGTTATATCTTTAGAACAGTATAGGAACAAACTAATACAGAATATTGGTACCAAGAAGCAGAGCACTGCTATAAAGATACCTGAAATGTGGAAGCAGCTTTGCAATTGAGAAACCAGCAGAGGTTGTAAAGGTGTGGAGGGTTCAAAAGAAGATAGAACAATAGGAAAATGTTGGAACTTCCCAGAGGCTTGTTGAATGATTGTGACCAAAATGCTGATAGTAATATGGACAATGAAGTCCAACCTGATGAGCTGTCAGATGGAAATGGGGAACTTAATGGCAACTGAAGTAAATGTCACTTTTTTTATGCATTAGCAAAGAGATTGGCTGCATTGTGCAGCCCTGCCATATGGTTGAAAAGAAAAGCCCCCTTTTAAGGGAGAAATTCAAGCAGGTTGCAGAAATTTGCATAAGTAAGAAGGAGCTAAGTGCTAATATCCAAGACAATGGAAAAAAACTTCAAAGATATTTCAGAGACCTTTGTGGCAGCCCCTCCAATCACAGGCACAGAGGTCTAGGGAGGGAAAATGGTTTCTTGAGCAAGGCCCAGGGCCCTGCTACCCTGCACAGCCTCAAGACACTGCTCTCTATATCCCAGCTGCTCCAGCTCCAGCCATGTCTCAAAGGGGCCCAAGTACAGCTTGGACTACTGCTTCAGTGGGTATAAGCCATAAGCCTTGGCAGCTTCCTACGGTGTTAAGCCCATGGGTGCACAGAGTACAAGAGTTCCGGCTCAGGAGACTCTGCCTAGATTTCAGAGAACATATGGAAATTCCTGAGTGTCCAGGCGGAAGCCTGCTGCAGGGGTGGAGCCTTCATGAAGAACCTTTAATAGGGCAGCGCAAAGGAAAAATGCAAGGTTGGAGCCCCCACACAGAGTCCCCACTGGGGCACTGCTTACTGGAGCAGTGAAAAGAGGGCCACCATCCTCCAGACCCTAGAATTGAAGATTCAACAACAGCTTGCACTGTGCCCCTGGAAAAGCCACAGATATTCAACACCAGCTTTTAAAACAGCCGAAGGGGTTGTATTCTACAAAGCCACAGTGGTGGAACTCCCCAAGGCATTGGGATCCCACTCCTTGTAGCAGTGTGCCCTGGATGTGAGATACAGAATCAGAGGAGACTACTTTTGGAGTTTTAAGTTTTAATGACTGCCCTGCTGGGTTTCAGGTTTGCACAGGGCCTGTAGCCCTTTTCTTTTGGTTAATTTCTCTCTTTTGGAATATAAGTAATTACTCAATGTTTGTACCCTCGTTGTATCTTGAAGTAACTAACTTTTTCTTTTTTAATTTTACAACCTCATAGGCAGAAGTGACTAGGCTTGTCTGAGATGAGACTTTGGACTGTGGACATTTGAGTTAATTTTGGAATGAGTTAAGATTTTGGGGGACTGTTGGAAAGGCATGGCTGTATTTTGAAATGTGAGAAGGAGGAGATTTGGGAGTGACCAGGGGTAGAATGATAGGGGTTGGGTCTGTCTCCTCACCTAAATCTCATGTTGAAACCTAATCCTCCATCCTGGAAGTGGGGCCTGATAAAAGGTGATTGGCTCATGGGAGCTGTTTCTCATTAACGATTTAGCACTAGCTGCCACTGCTATTCTCATGATAGAGTTCTCATGAGATCTGGTTGTTTAAAAGTGTGTCGCAACTCCCTCCTTCTTCTTGCTCCTACCCTAGACATGTCAGGCATACCTGCTTCCCCTTTGTCTTCTGCCACGATGGTAAGTTTCCTGAGGCCTCCCCAGAAGCTGATGCTGCTATGCTTCCTGTATATCTTGCTGAACTATGAAACAGTTAAACCTTTTTTCTTTATAAATTACCCAGTCTTAGGTCTTTCTTCCTTCTCTCTCTCCCTTCCTCTCCCTCTCTTTCTTTTTTCCTCCTCCCTCTCTTTTCATTCCTTTCTCTCTCTCTCTCTCTCTCTTTCACCCAGGCAGGAGTGCAGTGACAAAATCTCAGCTCACTGCAACCTCTGCCTCCCAAGATCAAGCAATTCTTCAGCCTTCTGAATAGGTGGAATTATAGTTGCCTGTCACCACAAACGGCTAATTTTTTATATTTTTAGTAGAGATGAGGTTTTACTATGTTTTCCAGGTTGGTCTCAAACACTTGACCTCATGATCCGCTCGTCTCAGCCTCCCAAAGTGCTGGGGTTACAGGTGTGAGCCACTGCACCCAGCCAGGTATTTCTTTATAGCAGTGGAAAAACAGACTAATATAGGCTATCTTAGCAAAATACCAGACTGGGTGGCTTCAGTAACAAAGATTTATTGTCTCATAGTTCTAGAGGCTGGGCATCCAAGATCAACGTGCTAGTGGTGTTGTATTTTTCTGAGAGCGATAAGGAAAAGACCCTATACTAGACCTCTCTCCTTGACTTGCAAGTGACCACCTGCTTTCTGCCCCTTCACATGGTCTTTCCTCCGTGTCTGCATGCCCTTTATTGCTCTTTTTGTGTGCAAATTTCCTCTTCTTGGAAAGACACAAGACAGATTGGATTTGGGCCCCTAAACAGCCTCATCTTAATTTAAGCACCTGTTTAAAGGTGCTATCTCCAAACATAGTCACATTCTGAGGTATTTGGGGTTAGGACTTTAATGTGTGAATTTGGGGTGAACACAATTTAGCTTGTAACCCCCATCACTATAATCTGTCAGTCACTGGCTATAGGTTATCTCTAGGGAAGGGGGTGAGGAGCAACCTTTCCAGTGTCCCTGAGAAGTCACTTGGAGCAGTGGGAAGACAGATAGATAGATAGAGGTGATCTGGCAGGGCAACCCATTGTATCAACTGCAAACATTACTATATGCCAGTGGAAGAATCATGAACTTCATAAACATGGAGAACTTTATTTCTTGTAAAGGGTTGCAGTCTCTAGGCTGGCTACTACACAGGCTGGAAAGCATAGCCTCTGGAAGAAGCCAAGTTCAGGCACTTTGAGGCAGGGGCAAAAGGAACAGGAGTTTATGCTGAGCAGTTGACTAAGCATACCTATTCTATAAACTGAAAGAGGAGTCATGAATATTTGTGAAAGGAGAAACCATGCCCATGAGCAATTGAGCTTCTTGTCTCTTCATGAATTGCATAGAAAAAAAATGTCTGTGCTAGCATGATGAGAGTGGAGACTTTGGCCCTCTGATGTCAAAAGGCAAAGCAGAAGACATGAAAACCTTTACTGCACATCCTCCATGAATTGCAGTCCAGAAATGGTGGTCGGTTTTTAGGAAGGGGTACATTGTAAAACTCGTGAGCTATCCTGTCAAAACTGCAAAGCTGGAGGAGTCCTGTGGTGGCCTCAGATGACTGATTAAGGGAAATAATGGAATTAATCAGCTCTTTCTAGTTTTCCAGACCCAGTTTCTGCTTACTCTTTAGGAAAGATTTCTGGTTAAAGGTTAATAACGAAGGGGAGGACAGAGGCATGTCTGACCTCTTATCCCATCATGGCTGGGAGCTGTTTTCCCTTTGGTCCCTTTGGCTTACAAGGGGTTCATTCAGCCAGTCAGCAGACTTAGGACTTTATTTTTATTTCTCAAAAAATAGAAGTAACTAATATTTCATGGTCCCTTAATATTTCATCAAATTTATTAACAATAGCATACACTATTATTTTAAGCACTGTAAAATAAAACCCCACCATGCCACAAGATGGGAATCTAATAGAAAACCTCCATAAAAGTGGGACACAAAAGAACTAAATTCTCAATCTCAAGAAAAATGAGAAATGAAACCACCATGCAGAAAGGCAGTAAGAAACTTTCATATTTCTATGTTGGCACATGATAGAAGAAAGAAATAAATAACTCCCTTAGGAATTTGGACTTTAAACTCTCACTAACATGAATTTTTGGCTTTAATTCATACTACTCAGGTGGTCCAACAACTTTAAGCAATTTAATTCAAAGTGCTCTCAGGTACATGGTGCCCACAAATAATTGGAGAAGAAAGTACCAGTGTAACCAAATCAGTGCATCTTCACTGATTAGAAAACACTTCCTCTAAATGTTCACAGCAGATCTATTTATCATATCCCCAAACTGGAAACCCATTAACAAGTCAATGGATAAACTAATTGTTATGTATTTACCCTATAGAATACTAGGCAGCAATAGAAAAGAATACTATCAACACCTGCAACAACATAGATTAATCTCAAAATATTTATGCTAAATGAAAGAAAACAGATAAAACATGAACCCTGCATGATTTTATTAACATAAAATTCAAGAAAATGCAAACAAATCTTCAATGATAAAAAGTGGGTTAATAGTTGTCTAGGGATTATTAAGGATTTGAGGAACTTTTGATAACATTAGTAAATATGTTATCTTGGTTGTGCTGATGTTTTTACTGGTGTAGAGGTGTAGACGTAACTCGACATTTATTGTTTTTTAAAATGTACATTTTATTTTATGTCAATCGTTATCTAAATAAATGATTTTTAAAAAAGAAAAAAACCCACTTCCTCCACAGATGTCAAATAATGATAAATAATGATGATAAATATTTATAAGAAGAAGAATAGATAAAATTTTGTATCATCTGGGGCTTTTTCTTTAGTGTTGGCAAACCACAGCCTATGGGCTGGCTGCTGATCCTTGTTATAAATAAACTTTTATTGGAAGATAATCATGCCCATTAGTTTCTATAAAATCTATGGCTACTTTTGTGTTATGACTGCACAGTTAAATAGTTGCCACAGAGATCATATGATCTACAAAACTGAAGTCATATGCTTACCCAATGTCATATGCTAGTAAATAGTATAAGAAAAATTTGATTATAGGTGTGCCAGTTTTGTCTTCTAGTGGTTAATTATATAAGAGGGGGAGGTGTTCAAAGAAAATGGCCTGGGTGATAGCAGTTCTATAGACAATTTGTTGTATTTATAAACGTATGAATTAATGGATATAGCTAAGATGTGGCAGAACCAAGATTTTAACCCAGGTCACTCTCAATCCAATTTCCAATATCTCTTAAAAACTCGATATAAAAGTGTAATTAACAGCAGAGACTGCCTTAGCCTCTACCTTTAACTAATTTGACAGAGTAACTCACACTGTTTTTTTCTAATAAAAACATGCTGATTCATGCATCCACTAGGGTACTTGCAAATACTTTTGTTACCAGCAGATGTGGTGTATGAATCTTATTTCAATTTGTATTTTCATTAACTGATCTTCTGTGTTCCTGATGACATTGAAGAAGAGGTCATCCACTGTACCAGTTACAGCACTTTCTGTCAGTTAATAGATCCAAAGGCAGGGAAATAATTTTCCTTAACAAATTATCCATTTGTTTCCTAACGTTTACAAGAAAAGCCATTATTTTTGTTAAAAATTAAAATGAATTAAAAGCCCTACCTATTATAATTGAATGCTCATTACAAAGTTAAAATAATTTAAAAGTGAAATATTTTTATCTGTGCTTATAAATATTTCTATAAATTTTCCACTTAAAATAGTTTTAAAAAAATTATTAAAATAGGAAAATAATTTCAAAATTAATAGAAAAAACGATTTTTTTAATCATGAAAAACTTTTTTAATTTAAGCAAGAGAATATTAACCTACTGGTGATATTAGCAGGAAGATGACAGTTTCTTTTCTCAAGAGGAGCTCACTGTGCAGTAGGGGAGCCTGCATTGAACCCAAGCAGATCTGGCTCTGGAGTCTCTGTTTTAACCACAATATTCTACTGCCTTTTCCTGAGAAATGCTATTCTGCTTAAAGATCTCTGCAAATTGCTTAAAAAGCTTTCTACCGGAGCAGGGTGAAGGAGATATTTGAACTGAGCTTTGAATGGCTCATGGGAGGTTAGCAAGAGAACGAGGAAGAAGGAAAGAAGGTGAGATGAGATTTAAAAAATATAAAGTGTGCAGAGGCCAGAGGCCTGAAACAACATATTAGGGTCAGAGAGTTTATGGTAGCGGCTGGGGTGAATGTTGGGACATGGTGAAGCATGAAACAAACAAACAATAATAACATGCGCTAGTTTGGCTTTCAGTCAATGAACAGCAGGGAGTCATTAAAGAATTTAAACAACAGAATGAGAAACTCACATTTTCATTATTGAACATTGTCTTTCTGGCAGTAGCATGTGAAATGACTTGGAGTGGGGAAGGCTGGGATTTCTCTGAACCTTCCTTAACAGTGGGCTTTCCTAACCTCTCCTCTCCTGCCTACTCTTTATCACCACAACCCAAAAGCCAGGACCTGGCCTCTTCTTTTCACTTTCTACACTTCCTTGGCCAATCTTATCCATCCCTATGATTCACACATCTCTGCATGTGAGCTGGATCCCTCACTTGAGAAATAGTCTGATCTTGCACATTCACAGCAGCTTGGAGCAGAGGAATCTGAAAGTCCGTATAGCCAAAGGAACAGAAGAAGCTCAACTCTGTGGATCCAGATCCAACTGACAATCCTGCAACCCATACCATGAACTGAAATTAGTAATTGATCTTATCATTCTATCCAATAGACATGACAGAAAATCAGAGGCCTTCCTAAATTTCTCTCTTTCTTTCACCACCTATTGCATTATATCCCATTAATTTCAAATTAATACTTGTATTCTGTTAATTCAACCTATAAATAGTCTCATAACTGCCTCTCAGTGTGAAACCCGAGGAGCTTTTAAACTATATAGATGTCAGAACTCCAATGCTCAGAGAGTCTAAGTCAGACGGTCTGGCATGAGGCTGAGGACTGGTATCTTGTAAACATTTTTTAGGTGATTTGGATGTGTAGCTATGAGTGAGAATCATTGGTCTCAGCCAAATAAGCTGTTAGCAATTTGTCCACTGCTGCTTCCACCTCCATGTTCTCTCTCACTCTCAGCCCATGGCATTTTCAGTCATGTTGAAGGCATGGTAAGTTCTTGAATACGTTGATTTATTCCAAGCCTCCTTGCTTTGACTTATATTATTTTCTATGTCTGGATTTCCTTTCTCCTTCTCTACACATGTGAGCCTTCTTTCCTCAAGTAGAACTGATTATTCCTTCATTTTGCCTCAGCCCATGAGGTTCTTCCTCATATTTTAGAGTATCTATCACTTCATTGCCTTTGTTCTTTACCTGTCTTTCTTCCCCAGTCGAAATCACTTTCTGAATTGAAGAATCATCCAGTTTCCTTCCTAGAACTATTTTAGAACCTTACATCTAGAACAGACTCTCTCAATCTGCACACTATTGATATTTTTGGCTGGAGAATCCTCTGTTGCAGGGAGCTATCCTACAGCGTGTTTAGCAACATCCCTGGTCTCTACCCACTAGATGATAAGCAGCACCCCCCTCCCACTTGTGATAATCAAAAAGTGGCACACGTCTATACTCCCAGCTACTCAGGAAGCTGAGACAGAAGGAGGTGTTGAAGTTGGCCAGCCTGTACAACACAGCGAGATCCTGTCTCAAAAAAAAGAAAGAAAGAAAAAAAACCACCTACAAACATTGCCCCAACTCTATGTGGGGGTGGTGAGGACAAAATCCGCCTTGGCTGAGGACAACTGAGGTGCTAACACTGACTGGAGGAGGACATGTAGGAAGTGTGGCTGCTTGTTAGGCTGATGGATTCTTTAAATCAAGCCTCCCAGTAGTCATACCCTGTGTAGTCCCGTCTTCTGTTGACTCAGAACTTAGTCATGTGACTTACTTTGGTCAATAGGTCATCAACAAGGACAATTCCTGTAGAGGCTTGAAAAAAGCTTGTTGCACTGGGGATAGCCCCTTTGGAGCTCAGCTACCATATATAAAGCACAGGCTAGCTTTCTTGAGGATGAGACAGTACAAGAAAAGAGAGACACTCATACCATGAGAAGAAAGAAGCCCAAGTCTTCCAACATTCCAGCGAGGCCAGCACCCAGTGTACCTGCTGTATGAATATACCCAGGTGAGACCAGTAGTAGAACCTCCCAGCCAAAACAAAGAATCATGAGAAATAATAAATTATTATCTCTGATTTTATATTTAGAACACCCATCATCTCAGCCCAAAAACTTCTTGAACTGATAATCAACCTCAACAAAGTCTCAGTACACAATATCAATGTGCAAAAATAACAAACATTCCTTTATACCAACAATAGACAATCAGAAAGCCAAACAATGAATGAACTCCCATTCACAATTGCTACAAAGAGAATAAAATACCCAGGAATACAGCTAACAAGGGACGTGAAGGACCTTTTCAAGGATAACTGCAAACCACTGATTGAGGAAATAAGAGAGGACACAAACAAATGGAAAAATATTCCATCCTCATGGATAGAAAGAATCAATATCATGAAAACGGCCATATAATCCAAAGTGATTTATAGATTCAGTGATAGCCCCATCTAACTGCCCCTGAGATTCTTCACAGAATTAGAAAAAATTGATTTTAAATTTCATATGGAATCAAAGAAGATCCATATAGCCAAGACAATCCTAAGCAAAAAGAACAAAGCTTGTGGCATCCTGCTACCAGACTTCAAACTATACTACAAGGCTACAGTAACCAAAACAGCATGATGCTAGTACCAAAACACACATATAGACCAATGGAGCAGAATAGAGAACCCAGAAATAAGACTGCACATCTACAACCATCTGATCTTTGACAAACCTAACAAAAACAAGCAATGGAGAAAGGATCTCCTATTCACTATATGACGCTGGGAAAACTGGCTAGCCATATGCAGAAAACTGAAACCGGACCCTTTCCTTACATTTTATTAAAAAAATTAACTCAAGATGGGTTAAAGAATAAAATGTAAAACCCAAAACCATAAAAACTCTAGAAGAAAACCTAGGTAATACCATTCAGGACATAGGCATAGGGAAAGACTTTATGATAAAAATGCCAAAAGCAATTTTAACAAAAGCCAAAATTGACAAACGGGATCTAATTAAACTAAAGTGCTTCTGCACAGCAAAAGAAACTATCGTCAGAGTGAAGAGGCAACCTACAGAATGGGAGGACATTTTTGCATTCTAACCATCTGACAAAGGTCTAATATCCAGAATTTACAAGGAGTTTAAACATATTTACAAGAAAAAAATAAAAACCATCCCATCAAAAAGTGGGCAAAGGATATGAACAGACACTTCTCAAAAGAAGACATTTACATGGCCAAGAAACATTTGAAAAGAAGCTCAGTATCACTGATCATTAGAGAAATGCAAATCAAAACCACAGTGAGATACCATCTTATGCCTGTCAGAATGGCCACTATCAAAAAGTCAGAAAACAATAGATGCTGGCAAGGCTGTAAAGAAATAGGAATGCTTTTACACTGTTGGTGGGAGTGTAAATTAGTTCAGTGATTGTGGAAGACAGTATGGCAATTCCTCAAGGATCTAGAACCAGAAATATCATTTGACCCAGCAATCCCATTACTGAGTATATACCCACAACAATATAAATCATTCTGCTGTAAAGACACATGAACAGGTATGTTTATTGCAGCACTATTTACAATGGCAAAGACATGGAACCAACCCAAATGCCCATCAATGATTGGCTGGATAAAGAAAATGTGGTACATATACATCTTGGAATACTATGCAGTCAAAAAAAGGAATGAGATCATGTTCTTTGCAGGGACATGCATGAAGCTAGAAGGCATCATCCTCAGCAAACTAACACAGGAACAGAAAACCAAACACCCATGGTCTCACTCATAACTGGGAGGTAAACATTGAGAACACATGGACACAGAGAAGGGAACAGCATGCACCAGGACCTATTAGAGGGTGAAGGATGAGAAGAGGGAACTTAGAGGACATGTCAGTGGGTGCAGCAAACCACTGTGGCACACATATACCTATGTAAGAAATGTGCACATTCTGCACATGTATCCCTTTTTTGATTTTTTAGAAGAAGTAAAAAAAAATCATTGTCTGAAGCCACTAAGTTGTGGGATGGTATATTATGCAGTAATACAGAACATGGAGGTCATTTTAAAAGTTCAGTGAAAGGAACTGAGAATCTGAACTAGGGCAGTGGTGGTAGGAATAGAAAGTGGTGTGAAATTTAGTTAAATGTCTTTTATACTCTTTGCTGAACAATCTACTAAGTACCCTGCAAGATTCATATTTATCAATAATTGATGATTTATACTTGTACACTTCTTTAAAGATTTGAAAACCCTTATAACCTTAGCAATTATTTTCTTAAGTGCTTGCCATGCATCAGGCACTTTACAAGCATTAGTTCATTTAATCCCCGTAACAACACTATGAAGTGAGTCGTACTATCAGTCCATTTTATAAATGAGGGAACCAAGGCTCATAAAGTTAAATACTTGACCCCATCAAATAGCTAGTAAGTGGTGAAACCAGAATTCAGACTGAGCTCTGCCCGACTCCCGAAGAATTGCTTTTAAATATTCTTCTACGTTTTTCAAAAAAGTATTCGGTGTAAGATCTTTATTTGATCTTCATGGGAGTAGAGAAAAGCTATTTACCATTCTTTTCATTCTCAAAAATCCCTTTCCAGGCTCAGGTTTCAGTTTAACAGGGAGCATTTTCAATACGAATAACTGCAAGGTCAATTTGTGGTACATTTTCACTTCCTGAATGATACAAGCTACAGGGAAATAGATGGATTTCCAGTCTGTGTTAGTAGCCACCAAGGATTACTTACTGTCAACTTATCAGCCCCTCATCTCTCTTCTCTTCTTCAAAATCTAAGGAAAGTTCTGTCTTTTCCAGTGCCTTTATGCCTTTTCGTGATGTACAATGAGGAGCATGGGGAAGAGAGAAAGTCAACTTGAGTGGACAGAGCCAGAGGTGTGCTTCTCCTGAAGGTAGGGATTTGAGGGGTTAGCAGGAAGGGGAGGTCCCTAAAAGGGAATAAGTTCACTTATGACTTTGCTATTTGTCAAGATTGTAGATTCCTTTACTTGCTCTATTTACAACTTTCCAAAATGTTGCTCACACTATCTGAAGCCATATAACCAAGGACTATAAACTTTCTTGAGAAAGCATAACTAAACTTCCCCAAACTTGGCAAAGTACATGCTTAGCTATCCTTATCGTGCCTACAGCTGTGGGGAGCTTTCTTTGAAGAGTCTCTCTTCCCCATCACCAAATGCAGTATCAGGAAATTCCACCTGAGAAACTATTGTTTTTTAGCTGTATTTGAAATATGGCTTTTGAGATTTGAAATTAAATTAACAGCAGCCTGCAGTCTTGACCGCTTCTAGAGAAAATGGTGCATAAAAAGCCCAGCCATCTTTTGATCTGACAGTTCTGTATGTATGTATTTAAATTTCCTACTATCTCATGTCTACATTAGAAGTGCCCATCTGGGTTTGCTGAATGAGGAATGACTGTGTGCATTTATTTTCCTCCAGTTTTTAGTTACTATGCTAGCTCAAGATAAAAGAATATTTTACCTCGGTGAGAGGGGACAAAAGTTTTCTGACAATGCAACTTGTGACACAGCCAAGTGCTTTTTAACTGACTACATACATCTAAGTGTCTATTTATCTGAAAAGAAAATAAATTTGGTTTGGTGCTTCAGTCTAAGCTAATGTTGACTGTGACAGAACTTTTCTTTCTTTACTGTCTAATCCAGCAGAGGGCACTGATCAAACATCAGTGGCTTTATACCTAGATGCCGGGCTCACTGAACGGTTTATCAGTGCTATTAGATAATTTTTCTCTTCAAGCCATTATCTAACTGGAAGCAAACTTTGGAAAATGAAGTGTACACTGGCCTTGGTAAATGGTTTATGGATTTAAAATAATCATTTTCAACACAACTGCACCCTATAGTCTCTATATTTGTGCTGTTCAATATAGCAACCACTTGCCATAAGGGATTATTGAGCATTTGAAATGTGGCTAGTTTGATTTGAGATGCGCTGTTAAGCGTACAGTGCACACTGGCTTTTAAAGAGTTAGTGCCAAAAAAAGAATGCAAAATGTCTCACTACTTTTCGTTGTTGTTGTTGTCGTTGTTAATTGGTTAAATGTTGAAATCATGTTTTGGATATATTGGGTTAAATAAAATATATTATTTAAAGAAATTTTAGCTGTTTCTTTTCATTTTTTTAACTTTTCTACTAGAATATTCTAAATGACAGATGTTGCTTGCATAGTATTTCCATTGTAAAGCATTGGTCTTTACTCTTCTAAAACTTATTTTCTTCTGTAAGAGCAAGTGTTTTCCAATTATACTGCCTATTTTGCAGTCCAAGTGCATATTTTTGCTTTCCCTCAATGTTTCTCATCCTCTCAGATGAATCCAGAAACGACAGGGCCCCAGTGGTACCATGGCACTATGAGAGTTCCCTGAAAACTACCTTTAAAAAAATCAAAGGTGAAGCCTGGAGCAGTGGTTCACGCCTGTAATCCCAGCACTTTGGGAGGCCAAGACAGGTGAACTGCCTGAGCTCAGGAGTTTGCAACCAGCCTGGGCAACACAGTGAAACCTCATCTTTACTAAAATACAAAAAATTAGCTGGGTGAGGTGGAGTTCCAGTACTCGAGAGACTTAGGCAGGCGAATCACTTGAACCCAGTAGGTGGAGGCTGCAGTAAGGGGAGATCTTGCCACTGAACTCCAGCCTGGGCAACAGAGCAGATTCTGTCTCAAAAAAAAAAAAAAAGAAAAAAGAGCTGGGCCTGGTGGAGGAGGGCGACTATAATCCCAGCTACCCAGCTACTCCAGAGGCTGGGGCATGAGAATTTCTTGAACCCAGAAGTCTGAGGTTGTAGTGAGCCAAGATGGCGCCATTGCACTCCAGCCTGAGCCACAAAGCGAGACTCCTGGGGACGAGGGTGGGGAAGCCAAAGGTGACCTCTGAGCTCTTGTCCTTGTCCTGGGAGAGTATTGAACTCAGAGAAGGAGTCATCTGACCCTGGTAGTGTATGACAACAAGCAGAAAACATTTGCTTGAGAAAAAAAAGTTCTTGTTTTAAATGCTGAGGCTTTAGAACCACAGTTTCATGATAAACATTCACTGAACCCTTACCTTAAGTTAGAGGCTTTTACATAATTTTCTCGTTTAATTCTCACAAAAAATCTTAGAAAGTGTCAGAGTTATTGCCATGTTATAGAAGAAACTTTAAGACTTAGAGAGGTGGAACAACTTTGCCAAGACCACACAGCTGATAAGTGACAGAAGAGACCTTAGGAGCCAGCTTTGTTCAGGCTGTTTGATGATGCTCTCTCTGGGGCTGGCAGGTTAAGAACACCCTGGGTCTGGGATAGTGATGGACAGGCAGTCAGTGAATGGGCTCTGCTCACTATTAGATGGTCATTGACCATATCAAGCCAAAGGAGGGAGTTAGCAGCTTGGGAGCAGAGACATCACCTCTGACAGCAATAGGATGCCGAATAAAACACAGTTACTGCACTAAAGAACAGAGAAAGAGAGAGAGCATGTAACATAAAAGTTTCCTCTTTTGTGATCTTAATAAGATAAATGTTTCATTGTTCTCACCTCTGATTGGGGCTTATTTTCAGCAACAAAAGTACTGCTTTGGAACTATGAATATTCTGCTGATTAGACAAACTAGGTTCATTAGAAAGATCAAACAGAAAAGTTACAGAGAAAACAGAATTTGCCAGTATAGTTCAGACTCAGGGGCTTACCACGGTGTCATTTTCTCCATAAGTGGATTCTTGAAAAAGCAAATAAATCTTTTCTGTCATCACCCTTCATGTTCTCTAAAGTAGAAACTGGGAATGTGTTGCTGTAATTGCGTTCATGGCATCTTTGTAGTTTTCCAGGCCTTAAACGAGCCAATCTGAAAAATGAAACTTAGGTTTAGACAAAATGAAACAGCCTTCCAAGAATACGTTTGGTAAAGGCTGAGCTGATTTTAAAAGCTATTTGTCAGATAGTTACATGCACTATTTCATTAACTCCTAATTCATTTTAAGAGAGCAACACTATGATTATTCCTATTTTACCAAAAAGGAAACTGAGGCTCAGAAAGTTTATGTAATTTGTTCTAAGTCATAGAACTCACTGGGGTGAGGATTGTCACCACTGACTCTTTTACTCAAGAGCTTTGATGCATAACCATTACAGCATGCTGTCTTCCTTAGAGAACATCTCGTTATCATGAAAAAAGTTACTTTCTTTCCTTGGCCCATTAAAAAAATACGAAAATCTATATCCAAGGCACTTGCAATGCACTGGATACCTTTACCCTTTTCATTCTTTCACTAACAAAAAATTGATACCAAATGTAAGCCCATGTATTTATGAAGGCGATTGGTTCCTGCTCACCTCATTTCACCATTTGCTTTCAGTTGAAGAAAGGAATAACTGAGAGCAACTTTTACTGCTATAATTGGATTTTTGTCATCAGTTATGGTTTGGTTCAACTGTATCTTAGGAAAAATAATACACATTTTGGTTTTAGTTTTATAAAATCTATTTTCTGTAACCTTAAAAGTCTTAAATTTTATCTAGGAATGCATTATATTCAACACTTTCAACTTGCATATAACCTGCTAGGGAGGAAAAAGGCAAATTTAAGAAGATCTTTCTAATCTTGTTTTTCAGCCTTCACAGTGAACGTACTCATCTGAAATTTACATTTTTAGTCATCTTGAACTTTGCATAAACCTTCTATAAATGTTCTTATCTATGAACTGCAGGAACCTGAAGAATAATTTTGTCTCCAAAACAATTACTGGAACCACTTCTATATGCTTTGTGTTGTTTAGAAATGTTCTCTTTTTTTTTTTGGATGCAGCTTTTAAAAAATCCTTAAGGCCCTAAATATCGTGCATCTGGTATTCTATGAATAAGAGTTTGGGAAAACCATTTATTATTATTATGTTATTATTTTTAACAACATGAAGCTTACATTTTATTATTACTTTTTAATTTAATTTTTATTTTAAGTTCAGGGGTACACGTGCAGGTTTGTTATATAGTTAAACATGTGTCACAGGTTTTGTTGTACCAATTATTTTGCCAACCAGGTATTAAGCCTAGTACCCATTAGTCCTGATCCTCTCCCTCCTCCCACTTTCCAGCCTCTGACAGGGCCCAGTGTGCGTTGTTCCGTTCTATGTATCCCTGTGTTCTCAGCATTTAGCTCCCACTTATAAGTGAGAACATATGGTATTTGGTTTTCTGTTCCTGTGTTAGTTTGCTAAGGATAAGGGCCTCTAGCATGCAGCTTATATTTTAAAGAAAACTGATGAGTTGGCCCCAGTTGTAGAATGAAGAGTTTTCAGCTTGTGTTGGGAACCAAAAGAGGCTGTTAAGTGTAGTTCAAGCATTAAAACAAGGAAGGGTAATAGAACATTTTACTGATGGCTTACTAGTTTCTAGCAAAAATGAAACTCATCCCCTAACTGTGGAGATTCAACATAACTGTGGAGCCTCATAAAATTATACTGTGAACTATTATGACAAACCGAAAAGGAAAAAGAAATGCAATTTAGGCAACATATTCTGAATATACTTTTTTAGAAAAACCTAAATTCTTTCAAAATGGCATGACAATCTGCAAAAAGAATTATGGTAGATTCTTCGAGTAATAGAAAATAGTATTTCTATTACTAGGTAACAAACAATTTTATGGATTTCTATTATCCATCTCAAGAATTTCCATAAAAGCCTGGTTTTCTTTTGCTTTTTAAAAATGTCCTATCCTGACTGACCCTCTTAAAGTCAAACTTGAAGAACCAGCTTCTTACTTGATACTCCTTAAGCGTCTAAAACAGTGTTTATAAACTTTCATCTACATGTGAATCACCCAAGCACATTGTTAAAATGCAAATTCTGATTAGATTGGGATGAGGCCTGAGATTCAGCATTTCCAGCAAGCTTGCCTAGGATGCTGTCACTGCTGGTGGGCAGACTTCACTTTGTGTGGCAATGCAGGGGAGCCCTGACAAATTCCAGCCTCGCCTTCCCTCTTCGTTCCTATTCAATCCATCCAGAAACCTATCGGCTCTGCCCTCAAAATGTATCCTGAATGTAATCACTTCTCATCCAACCGCACAGATAAGACCTCAGGCCAAGCCACCATCATTCCCTTCCTAATCTCTGCCCTGGCTTCCTAAATGACGTCTATCATTGACTCTTGCCCTTGGAGAATATTTTTCACACAAATGGCACAGAGATCTTTCTCCAAACATAAATTAAATCAAACGTATTCCTTATTATTTCCCAATTATTTCCCAGCCCATTAATACCCAAACCTAAACTGTTTGCCATCAATAAGACCCTTCCTTATCTGACCCTGTTTACTGTTCCACCTTGTTTGCTACTTTTCTCTGCTTTTCACTCCACTTCAGCCAGACTGGCTGACATGTTATTTCTTTAAAACAACGTGTGCATTCTTACCTCAGAGTCTTAGTATTTGCTATTTCTTCTTTCTGGAAAGTACGTTCTCTCAATCTTTGAATGACTCCTTACCTGATATCATTCAGGTCTCTATTCCAATGTCTGCTTTTGAAATAAACCTCCTCATACCCTGTTTACAATGCTGCTCCAGTTATTATGGATGTGTAGCTGAAGTATTTAGTGGCTTAAAACACAAATATTTATTTTGCTTTTCAGTTTACAGTCCAGGCAGGGCTTGGAGGAAAGAGCTCTTTTCTGCTTCACTTGACTTTGGCTGAGGAAGCTTGCCGAAAGGCCGGGGACTGGAATCATCTGAAGGCTCATTCACCCACCATCCTGACACCTGGACTGAGAAGACTCAACATCTAGGGCTCCTCAGGCATCTGTCTGTGTCTCTATAAGAAATCACCAAATGGTCTCTTAATCATAGTTGCTTCAGGTTAGTCAGACTCCAGGGTCACAGGTAGAGAGGCAGAGAGGGAGGGAGAGACACACACAGATAGAAAAAGAGAGAGAGAGAGAGCACTAAGTGGAAGCCAAATGGCCATTTGTGACTCAACTTTGGAAATTACTCTTACAGTATTTCCTCTGCTTTCTTCTTGCCTGCCAATTTCGATTAGTTGGAGGCAAGTTACTAAGGATGGTCCAAGGAAAAAGGAATTAAATTCCGATATACAAATCCAAGATAGCCCAATAGGAACAGCTCTAGAGTGCAGTTCCCAGCGAGAACTCAGAGGGTGAGTGATCATCGCATTTCCAAATAAGTGTTTACTGCCCACAGGCCAGGAGATTCTCAGGTGGAAAAGCACCATGAGTTTCTAACATGGCTGTTTCAGCAGGCGCAGCAGGTCTCTGCACAAAAACTCACACAAATCTGGGTGGCCATTTCAACTGGCACCTGGAACACCTGGGAGACAGAGCTGCCCATTCAACTAAAAAAAAAGGAGGCGGGTCCCACCCCCACAAAGACCAGCAATCTGAAACGCTCTGGATTGAGAATTTCACAGCAAGCACAGCTGGACCCAGGACAGTCCAGCTCTGTGGGGGGAAGGGCATCCGTCATTACTGAGGCAGTCCACCACCACTGAGGCAGTCCAGTATTACGAGGCAGTCCACCATAATGAGGCAGTCCGCCATTACTGAGGCAGTCCACCATCACTGAGGCAGTCCACCATTATGAGGCAGTCTGCCATTACAGAGGCAGTCCGCCATATGGAGGCAGACTGCCATTACTGAGGCAGTTCTAACTATACTTCTATAAACAAAACTGTAAGGAAGTTCACATCGCAGCTGGGTGGAGCCCACAGCAGCTCAGCAACGCCTCTGCTGGCAGAGTGTGACTAGGCTACCTCCTCACTGGGCAGGGCATCTCAGGAACAGCATGTCAGGAACTTATAAATAAAGGCAACAGCATGTCAGGAACTTATAAATAAAGCCCCACCTTCCCAGGACAGAGCACCTGGGCAAAAAAAGGTGGTTATGAGTTTCACAGCAGCAGACTTAAACGTACCCGCCCAGCAGCTCTGAACGGAACAACAGAGCTCACAGCTCAGCAGTTGAGCTCCTATAAAGGACAGACTGTCTCCTCGAGCAGCTCCCTGATCCCTGTATATCCAAAGAGACACCTCATAAAAGAGAGCTCAGGCTGACATCTGGTAGGTATCGTTCTGGGACAAAGATAACAAAAGAAGAAACTGGCAGCAACCCTTACTGTTCTGCAGCTGCTGCAGGTGATCCCCAGGCAAGCAGAGTCTGGAGTAGACCTCCAGCAGTCCTACAGCAGGGGGGCCTGTTAGAAGGAAAACTAAAAAACAGAAAGAAATAACTTCATCATCAATAAAAAGGACGTCCACTCAGAGATCCCATCCGTAAGTCACCAACTACAAAGACCACAGGTAGATAAATCTACAAAGATGTGAAGAAAACAGCACAAAAAGAATTAAAACACCCAAAACCAGAATGCCTCTCCTCCTCTAAGGGATCACAGCTCCTCACTAGCAAGGGAACAAAGCTAGATGGAGAATGAGTCTGATGCATTGACAGAAACAGGCTTCAGAAAGTGGGTAATAACAAACTTCTCGGAGCTAAAAGAACATGTTCTAACCCAAGGCAAAGAAACTAAGAACATTGAAAAAAGGTTTGATGAAAAGCTAATGAGAATAAACAGCTTAGAGAAGAATATAAATGACCTGATGGAGCTGAAAAACACAACAAGAGAACTTTGCACAGCATACACAAGTTTCAATAGCTGAATCAACCAAGCAGAAGAAAGGATATCAGAGATTGAAGATCAACTCAATGAAATAGAACGAGAAGGCAAGATTAGAGAAAAAAGAGTGAAAATAAAGGAACAAATTCTCCAAGAAATATGGGATTATGCGAAAAGACTAATCTGCATTTGTTAGCTGTACCCGAATGTGATGGAGAAAATGAATCCAAGCTGGAAAACACTCTTCAGGATATTATCCAGGAGAACTTCCCCAACCGAGCAAGGCAGGACAATACTCAAGGACAGGAAATACACAGAACACCACAAAGATATTCCTCAAGAAGAGCAAACCCCAAGACACATAATCATCAGATTCACCAGAGTTGAAATGAAGAAAAAAATGCTTAGGGCAGCCAGAGAGAAAGATCTGGTTACCCACAAAGGGAAGCCCATCAGACTCACAGCAGATCTCTCAGCAGAAACCCTAAAAGCCAGAAGAGAGTGGGGGCCAATATTCTAAAGAAACAACTTTCAACCTAGAATTTAATATCCAGCCAAACTAAGCTTCATAAGTGAAGGAAAAGTAAAATCCTTTATGAACAAGCAATTGCTGAGAGATTTCATCACCACTAGGCCTGTCTTATAAGAGCTCCTGAAAGAAGCACTAAACATAGAAAGGAAAAACCAGTACCAGCCACTCCAAAAACATACCAAATGGTAAAGAGCATTAACACAATGAAGAAACTGCATCAACTAATCGACAAAACAACCAGCTAGCATCAAAATGGCAGGATCAAATTCACACATAACAATATTAACCTTAAATGTAAACAGACTAAATGCCCAAATCAAAAGACACAGGCTGGCAAATTGGATAAAAAGTCAAAACTGTATCCAGGAAACCCAACTCACATGCAAGGACACACATATGCTCAAAATAAAGGGATAGAGGAAGAGTTACCAGGCAAATGGAGAGCAAAAAGAAGCAGGAGTTGCAATCCCAGTCTCTGATAAAATAGGCTTTAAACCAACAAAGGTCAAAAGAGACAAAGAAGAGCATTACATAATGGTAAAAGGATCAATGCAACAAGAAGAGCTAACGATCCTAAATATATATGCACCCAATACAGAAGCACTCAGATACATAAAGCAAGTTCTTAATGACCTACAAAGAGACTTAGAATCACACACAATAAGAATGGGAGACTTTAACACTCCACTGTCAATATTAGACAGATCAGAAAGACAGAAAATTAACAAGGATATCCAGGACTTGAAGTCAGATCCAGACCAAGCAGACCTAATAAACATTTACAGAACTATCCACCCCAAATCCACAGAATATACATTCTTCTCAGCACCACATCACACCGACTCTAAAACCAACCACATAATTGGAAGTAAATCACTCCTCAGCAAATGCAAAAAATGAAAATCATAACAAACCATCTCTCAGACCACAGTGCAATCAAATTAGAACTCAGGATTAAGAAACTAACTCAGAACTGCACAACTTCATGGAAACTGAGCAACTGGCCCTTGAATGTTGACTGGATAAACAATGAAATGAAGGCAGAAACAAAGCTGTTCTTCAAAACCAGCAAGAATGAAGACACAACATACCAGAATCTCTGGAACACATTTAAAGGATTGTCTAGAGGAAAATTTATAGCAATAAATGCCTGCATGAGAAGCAAGGAAAGATCTAAAATCGACATCCTATCATCAAAATTGAAAGAGTTAGAGGAGCAAGATAAAAAAAACTCAAAAGCTAGCAGAAGACAAGAAATAACTAAGATCAGAGCAGAACTGAAGGCGATAGAGACACAAAAAACCCTTCAAAAAAATCAGGAGCTGTTTTTTTTTTTTGAAAAGATCAACAAAATAGACTGCTGCCAGACTAATAAAAAAGAAAAGAGAGAAGAATCAAATAGATGCAATAAAACAGGATAAAGGGAATATCACCATAGATTCCACAGAAATACAAACTACTATCAGAGATTACTACAAACAACTCTATGCACATAAATCAGTAAACCTAAAAGAAATGGGTAAACACCTGGACACTTGCACCCTCCCAAGCCTAAATCAGGAAGAAGTCAAAACCCTGAATAGACCTAAAACAAGGGCAGAAGTTGAGGCAGCAATTAATAGCCTATCAACCAAAAAAAGCCCAGGTCCAGATGGGTTCACAGTCGAATTCTACCAGACATACAAAGAGGAGCTGGTATCACTCCATCTGAAACTATTCCAAATAATACAAAAAGAGGGAATCCTTCCCAAATCATTTTTTGAGACCAACATCATCCTGATACCAAAACCCAGCAGAGATTTAACAAGAAAAGAAAACCTCATGCCAATATCCATGATGAATGTAGATGCAAAAATCTTCAATAAAATACTGGCAAACCGATTGCAACAGCACATCAAAAAGCTTATCCATCATGATCAAGTAGGCTTCATCCAAGGAATGAAAGACTGATTCAACATATGCAAGTCTATAAATGTAATTCACCGCATAAACAGAACCCAAGACAAAACCCACATGATTATCTCAATAGGTGGAGAGAAGGCCTTCAACAAAATTCAACAGCCCTTTATGCTGAAAACTCTCGATAAACTAGGTATAGATGGAACCTATCTTAAAATAATAAAGCTTTTTACAACAAACCCACAGCCAATATCATACTGAATGGGCAAAAACTGGAAGCATTCCCTTTGAAATCTGGCACTAGACAAGGATGCCCTCTCTCATCACACCTATTCAATATAGTATTGGAAGTTGTAGCCAGAGCAATCAGGCAGGAAAAAGAAATAAAGGGTATTCAATTAGGAAAGGAGGAAGTCAAATTTTATCTATTTGCAGATGACATGATTGTATATTCAGAAGACCCCATCGTCTCAGCCCAAAATCTTCCAAACTGATAAGCAACATCAGCAAAGTCTCAGGACACAAAATCAATGTGCAGAAATCACAAGCATTCCGATACACCAATTACGGACGTAAAGAGAGCCAAATAAAGAACCAACTGCCATTCACAATTGGTATAAAGAGAATAAAATACCTACAAATACAACTAACAAAGGATGTAGAGGACCTCTTCAAGGAGAACTACAAACCAATGCTCAAGAAAGTAAGAGAGGACACAAACAGATGGAAAAACATTACATGCTCATGGTTAGGAAGAATCAATATTGTGAAAATGGCCATAGTGCCCAAAGCAATCTATAGATTCAACACTATCCCTGTCAAGCTACCAATGACCTTCTTCCTAGAACTGGAAAAAACCACCTTAAACTTCATATGGAACCAAAATAGAGCCTGCAGAGCCAAGTCAATTCGAAGCAAAAAGAACAAAGCTGGAGGCATCATGCTACCTGACTTCAAACTATACTACAAGGCTACAGTAATCAAAACAGCTTGTTACTGGTACCAAAACAGAGATATAGACCAATGGAACAGAACAGAGGCTTCAGAGGCAACACCACCCATCTACAACCATCTGATCTTTGGCAAACCTCACAAAAACAAGCAATGGGGAAAGGATTCCCTATTTAATAAATGGTGTTGGGAAAACTGGCTAGCCATGTGCAGAAAGCAGAAACTGGACCCCTTCCTGACACCTTACACTAAAATTAACTCCAGATGGATTAAAGACTT
>CAUYLG010022170.1:0-26736 GCA_963573385.1 Cacajao melanocephalus
CTTTCACTCTTTCTTCCTTTCTTCTTTTCTCTCTTTTTCTTTCTTTAAAAAAAAAATTTTGTTCTTTCATGGATCATATTTTTGGAGTTGTGCCTACGAAATATTTGCCCCAGCCAAAGATCACAATGGTTTTATCTTGTGTTTCCTTCCTAGTAGTTTTATAGTTTTGGATTTTACATTTAAATTGGTGGTCCATTTTTAGTTAATTTTCTATATGGTGAACAGCATGGATCAAAAGTTTTTGTTTTGTTTGCTTTGTTTTGTGTTGTGTTGTGTGCATGTGTTTCCAACTGTTCCATCATCATATTTTGAAAGGATTATCCCTTCTTCACTGAATTGCCTTTGCACCATGGCTGACAATCAGCTACTTATATATGTTGAAATCTATTGTTGGTATTTCTATTCTGTTTCACTGATCCATTTGCCTGTCTCTACAAAAATGCCACACTGTCATGATTACTTTAATTTTATAATAAGTCTTGAGATTGGGTAGTATTAGTCCTCTTATTTTGCTCTTCTTTTGCAAAGTCGTTTTGGCTATTCTTGGTCGATTACATGTTCATATTAATTTTATAGTCAGTGTATTAACTTCTACAAAAATCCTTTTGGGATTTTGATTAAAAATCATTTGAGAACTGACATCTAAATTATATTGTTTTCCAATCCTTTTATTTAATCTGTTTCACGTTACTGCATTGGCAGGAACCCCTACTATAATTTGGAATAAAAATAGTGATAGCAGCTATTCTTATCTATTTCCAATAGCCAATGTTTACCTACTACATATGATATTTGCTATAGTTTTTGGTAGATATCCTTTATCTACTTTGATAACCTCTCTTTTTATCATGAATTAATGCTGAGTTTTACAAAATACTTTTCTGTATCTATTTAGACATGATTTTTCTCACAATATGTCAAGGCAATATGCCAGTCCTTGACCTGTTTTGCCTCAGATCCACTTCTCACGCCTTGCTCTGTTCTCCAGTACTCAGGAGATGATTGCAGGCTGCAATTCCTATGTTCTCAAACATTTGGCTGCCATCATGGTTCAGGCAACAGAAGGCACCAGCAGGAGGTTAGTATAGTACAGTAGGACAGAAGAAGCTAGAGTTTTTTTTTTTTATTTTCTCTCTCTGCATCAGGTGCTTTCAACTGCTTTCAAGGTTTACATCTTCTCCATGGCTCTCACTCTCATCATACTTACCCACCTTGGTTCCAGATCCTGTTGACCCCAACTCCTAGACTCCATTAACATTATCTCCTTTATTTGTTTCTACCCTAGAGACTGAAGTAAATTTCTTAAATTGCTAAATATTGGTTTGCCTGCCTCTCCCCTGTTTGGCTTCTCCATCACTTGAGTAACCAATTTCATGCATCGTATTCAACCTGACTTAGGTATTTAAAATAATTTCTGTTTTCCTGGATAATCTTTAACAGTTACACCTGGATAATTATATTGAATAATTTTCTAATGTGAGACCTTTTCATTCATAGGAAAGACAACTGAGTCACTAGCAGTAAAAGGTGTTCAAGTCTTTTATATTGTATGTAACCAAAACAAAACACTCCTGGAAGACTGAAGCCTCCTCTAAATAATTCTATGTTTCTCTTCTTCACATCCTTCCCCAAAATAATTTTTGCACTCACTAGTATTTGTACACACATATTCAAAAATTCTAAGAGCATAAGGCATACAGAGATATATTCAGCTTGTAAAATGGTCAAGCACTGCACATAAACTCTATAGCATTACCTGTGGGAAATAAATCAGGTGGTACAAAAGGGATATTTACAGCCTTAAATAAATTGATTAGAAAAAACAAACATTTTAAACACGCAAAACTTCAAGAAACTAGAGAAATAGAACCATATTTAACTCAAAGAAATAAAACTTAGGAAATAACAAAAGATCAATGCAGAAATGATGAATTAAGACAGCGGGGCCAACTAACAAAAGCCCATTCTTTTAAAAGATTTATATGAGACAATTTTATAGGCATCATCAATTACAAAAGAAAACTAAGTGATAGTAGTTTTAAAATATTGTACAAAATATAGGTGCAGAAGGAACTTGAATACTGTAAGAGAACACTGTAAATACCATTACCAAATGATAGAAAAGGAATGATTTATACATAAAAAATATATTTCATCTAATGAAATCAGAAGGAATGGTAGAATTAGAAAAACTAACATTGTGCAAACCCTAATTAATTAATTGATAAATATACTATTCTTCAAAGACTGCCAACAGCAACGAAAGGCAGACAAATATTAGGTCTCCCTCATAATGGAAGTTACTTCTTTGTAATGAAAGTTCACATCACCTGTAAAGTGATCTTTCCAAATAAAACAAGAGAGAGAATAAAAATTAAATTTTAATATGATAAAACCTCTACCAATTTAAAGAAATACAGAGAAGAAAGACATAAATGTTGCAAAAAGCAAAAGCCAGACCATGTGAAACTGAACAGAGTATAAGTTCTATTTTTTTGTAAAAACAAAGATTGCAGGGATAAAGAAGTAATGTATGTGTGTTGGGGTGAAGAACGTATAAATTAATGGTCATAAAATCCAACGATAACAATTAGATTTATTTGGACCCAGGTCCAAGAAAAAACACACTTAGATGATGTCAGTGGGTAAATGTGAGAATAACTGGACAGTTAATTACATTAAGGAGTTAATTTTTTTAAGGTGGGATAGTGTTATTTATTGGTTGATGCTTCTGTCTTTAAAAACACGTGCTGAAATGTTTAAAGATGAAATGATGTGGTGTCTAGGATTGTTTCACATTATTCCAGTGGCAAGCGTGGTGTTATGTCTGAGTATAGATGAAACCAGATTGGCCATGTGTTGGTGATTCTGAGTTCCAGGTATATTCTCTCTACTGGTTGAATATATTTGAGAATTTCTACAATAAAAAGAATATGTATAACCATTAAATTTGAAACCCCAAATGAAAACAGACCATTATTTAGGAAAATATGAATAGCCCGATTAATCCAAATAGAAATAAAAATCTGTAATTGAGAAACACAAAGTGAAACTGATCAAAGCTCCAGCCATCATCAAATGTTTTGGGACCAGGCATTTTGGGACCAGTTCTACCAAATAATCAGTCTAAAACTGACCATCTTATGTAAACACAAAAAATCCCACCATCTTATGATGTTCAACTCATTTTCCCAGGATAGCTTTCTTTGATTAAAAAATAAATAAACAAAAACAAATAAATAAACAACTGAGGATATCCTGGATGGGGGAACAATTTAGCCAAGTTCACCCACACAGAGGCAAAGATCCTAAATAAACATAGTAGGTCCAATAAGGCAGTGAATACAATGGGAAAAAAGTCTGCATCCATGAAATGTAAAGATAATATAACATTAGAAAAAAAGCTGCTTAAAATATTCCTGTACTAAAAGATTAGATTTAAAAAATTTTTTTTTAATTTATTATAGAGATGGGTCTTGCTGTCACCCAGACTGGAGTGCAGTGGCACGATCATGGCTCATTGCAACCTCTATCTCCTTGGACTCAAGGGATCCCTGGGCCTCAGCCTCCGGAGTGGCTGGGACTACAGGCACGTGCCACCGCACCCATCTAATTTTTTGTTGTTTGTTTTTATTTTTTATAGTGACCGACTCCCACTATGTTGCCCAGGCTGGTGTCAATCTTTTGGACTCCAGCAATCCTCATGTGTCAGCCTCCCGAGTAGCTGTGCCTGGCCATTAGATTTTTCTAAATGGGCATTTTATCATGTACTGAGGCACAGAAAAAGCTTTTGAAAAAAAATTCAACACAAATGTCTGATAACATTCTACAGACTAACATCAGAAGAGAATTTTCATTTCCTAAAACCTATGGCAAACAAACTTAAATGTGAAATGCTAAATGTTGGACGCATTCTCATTAAGGCAAGGAACCAGACATAAATGTATGCTGAATACATGGCCAGAGGATAAGACTATAAAAACAAATGTAAGTTAGAAATATTTAATAGATATAGAAATTATTTGATGAAAATGTGATCATCATTTTAGAAAATCTGAAGGAAAAGACCACACCCTATCCAAATAAATAAATGACTTCTGAAAAGTGATGTATACATCACTGTAGCAAAATCAGAAGCCTTGTCGCACAAAGCAGTAGTATTAGAACATGCATATAATAACACATTTGGTGCAACAAATGAGATCATAATTATAATGCATTTCACTGCACAGTACAATGCAATGTTAGATAAAGTCAAGAGATCTGGGTCTCACAAAATTATGTATTATCTGTGGCTTCTTTATAGAAAGTAGATCTTTTAGAACAGAAACTTCCCAAAGTCCACATTTGGCCAGTGAAGAGTCCCCATGGTCATAATGCACTTACTCTGACATCTCAGAATCTGTCTTGGGCACCCTACCTTTGTGCTGCAGCCTCTCTCCTCCCATCAAGCCTGGAACAGAAACCCATTATCTGTAAGGGTTTATGTTGCGAAACTATACAGAGCTTACTATTTGGTGGTGATTTCCCTAAGGAGCCTTTAATCAATGAACTAGGAGCCAAAATACAGATCTACTTCCGAGTAGAGGACTTAATATTACTACTACTCCATTGCAAAGGGGGTGCCACAGAAAGTCATGCTATGCCGCCCTTGCTGGCAGCCCTGCGGGACCGTGGGTAGGATGCCCGGATGAGGCACACACTTCTGCTTCTGCGGTCCGTGGTAGGTGAGGCCTTGTAGTGAGGCGGTTGGTATTTGGTCAGCAGAGGAAGGCACCCAGGCCCTGCCGGGAGGTAAGGCAAAGACATTGAATAACGTTTGAAGGGACCCCCTACTGCAAAAGAAGGAATGCCATGCTGTCTGGCCTCGGCCGTAAGCCGCAAAAGGCCCGAGCAGGGATCTTTTTAGGTATCGCACTCTGCATTATTCATCTGGAGAGTTAGGGAAGTGATAGCATTGGACTAAAGTGGTGGCATCAAGCCAGCCGAGATTGGGGTCTTAGAACCCTCCAGGAGTCAATAAAGGGTCCTCTGTGAGTTCTGTTAAACTCCCTTTATGGCATAGCGGACGGGTTCCCACAGAGACCGGCCTCTGCTCTCAGGCCTGGTAGATCCCAAGTAGGGGTAGCTGGAACTTCCACCTTTAACCTCTCAAGGAGGTGAGGGTGTCTAACCAGGGTATCTGCCTCGGGCCAGCAGGGGAAGGAGTCCTATGCTCTGCCACGTGTTAATGAAATGACCCTGTGTAGGCTGCAGGGGAAACTGGCTTCCCAGAAAGGTGGCGGCCTTACAGAATCCTGCCCTTCCTGTAAGCTCTGGGAGGTCCCTGGTGTGGCTGTAAGACCCAGTGACCCCTCGCTTCACATTCTGGTAGTGGTCATGGGGAAGGGTACAAAGAGTTTTGGTCTAAGGCTAGCCCATTCAGGTCAGCAGCAGGAAGAGTCTTCGGGAGTAACCAGGAGTTTACTTCAGAACCCTGAGCAAAGACTGAGGGGACTTTCTTCCCCAGAACAAAGGGGACCCAACAGAACACCACTACTATGAGCCTTGGTAGCCTTTCAGCAGGACTCTCAGGGTAAGGTATCCCTCAATTTATCCTTAGTGGTCACAGGGGGATGAGGATATAGATTTGACAGGGCAGTCAGTGGCGGGTCATTAGAGGGAGGTGACTCAGGCCCTTATGGAAGTCAAAGTGAGGACTGATGGGGGTAGACACTGCCTCTGTGGTCAGCTTTGGGAAGCCCTGGGCAGATTTGTCGTTCTGAGTGCACCCCATCCCCTCCCTCCAACTGCATACTCTGGGATATCAGGTGGAAGTGGGCCTTTCTCTGATTGGTATAGGCCTCAAGTCCCCAGAGGGGAAGGTATGAGGCTGTCAAGGTGAGGAGTCATTAAGAGGAACCTGAATTTCCAGGAGAACAGAGGATTCATAGAGCCCTAAGAGTGCTGTCACTCCTGATAGGGGTACCTGAGGAAGATAAATCTGAGGCCTCCCTAATATCTTCATCAGGAGTCTCAGGGATGTGAAGGCCTTGCTTGGAGGAGATAGGTTAAACCTTTTGGTAAGCAAAAGGAGTGCAATCAGACCCTCCAAGAAGCAAAAGTAAAGACAGTGAGGACTGAAAACTAATTACCTCAAGATAGAGTGGGTCTCCCCAACCCCTGCATTGCTGCCATTCCACAGTGTCCCCCTGAAAATGTGGTCACATGAAATTCCCCTTCAAATCCTTGTCTGGGGAGTCAGGGATATGTGTGCTTTGGAAGAGGGAGTCAGCATCAAAACAGTTAAGCAGTGAAATAACATGTCCTGCCAGAAGTCAAGGTGATGACCCTAAATGTGAATTGAAAGAAACATCCACTACCCTGGAAAAAGGAAACTCCATAGAGTCTGGACCTGCCAGTCACTGTATCAGTCCCAGTAAGATGCAGGTAAGACTGGCAGCCTGCAGCCAAAGGTACAGTCTGGTTACTTCCACTGATTCCTCAGGGGAAAGGCCCATCAGGGAAGAGTAGCCTCATGGGTTCCTTGAACAGTACTCTCAAGGAAGCCTACAGAGGCAGTCTCCATAAAGTTAAGATGGTATCTCCCTGCTGGAGGATCACATTATCTCACCCTTTTTCCTCCAGGTTACTTCATCACCTGCCATCTGTCTCACACTACTACTTGTCTGTAAGCAGAGTCATCATGCCTCGGGGTCAGAAAAGTAAGCTCCGTGCCCGTGAGAAACGCCGCCAGGCTCGAGAAGACCCCAAGGATGTGGAAGGTGCTCAAGTCACTGTAGCAGAGGAAGAAGAGTCCCTCACTTCATCTCCTCATTTCAAAGATAGTCCTGGGAGGTCATCTGCTGTTGAAACACCCAGCAATGAGCAAGAGCCTGAGGGAGCTCTAGCCACCACCACTGCTGCAGCCGTTTCATGCACAGCATCTAATGAAGGCATCGACAGCCAGGTTGAGGAAAGGTCAAATGCCTCACAGGCTGAGGATACCACTGAGCAGTGGCTCGGAGGCCCTCTAGATAAGAAGGTTGCTATGTTGGTGCATTACCTGCTATACAAGTATCAAATAAAAGAGCCTGTTACAAAGGCAGATATGCTGAAAAATGTAGCCCAGATGCAGAAGAGCCACTTCCCTGAAATCCTGAGGAGAGCTTCTGATCATGTGGAGTTGGTCTTTGGCCTTGATGTGAAGGAAGTGGATCCCAACAAGGGCCTCTATGTCCTTGTCAACAAATTAGAATTAGGCCATGATGCAAGAGTGAGCATTAACAGAAGTTTGCCCAAGACTGGCCTGCTGATGACCGTCCTGGCTGTGATCTTTAGCCACGGAAACTCTGCCCCTGAGGAAGAAATCTGGAAGGTGCTAAATATGATGGGGGTGTATGACGGGGAGAAGCACTTCGTCTATGGAGAGCCCAGGAACTTCCTCACCAAATATTTAGTGGAAGAGCAGTACCTGGAGTACCGGGAAGTGCCCAACAGCGATCCTCCAAGCTATGAATTCCTGTGGGGTCCACGAGCCTATGCTGAAACCAGCAAGATGAAAGTCCTAAAGTTTTTGGCCAAGATCCATGATACGGTCCCCAGTGCCTTCCCATCCCATTATGAAGAGGCTTTGAAAGATGAGGAAGAGAGATCCCAAGCCAGAATTGCAGCCAGGGCCAGTGAGCGTTCCAAGGCCACGTCCAGCAACCTTGCTTGCCCCAAGTGAAGGCTGAGGAAGATGCTTTACTGTGTTTTTGAAGAGGACAGTCAGTGTTCCGCTAGTGGAGGGTTGGCTGCGTCTCGTTATAACACGCTATATAATGCATGTTCTGGGTAACTTAGATATTTGTTTAAATGTTGTTCCTTTTAATAGAAGGTTAAATAGCTTAAGAATCCAAGATTATTAGTGATATAATTCATACATGTATTGATATTCATGAGGTTTTAGAATTAAGTTTGACTATTTTATAGAAAAACAGTAGGAAAATTTCCATCTTCTTTAGTGATCTCCAACAAGATAACATAGTAGTGGATTAGTCATTTCCTTAGAAGTATTTTTTAAAAAAGCAGTAAAATAGTTGGAATGAAGAAATACAGGGGAAAATATAAAAGATGATACATTCTTGCTATCCTTTATGTTTAGTCTGTTCTGTAAAATTAAAAAAGAGATATTTGGATATGATTACTTTATTCAGCAATGTAGGAGAAGGTACATCATAATAAAACTGACTTCTTGCACACTGGCTCACTTATTTCCCAGACATTATTTGGGCATCTGTTCTTTGGAGGGAGGGCTCTGTGCTGGTACTGGGAATGTCAGGATAAACAAGACCCTAGCACGCACATTGAATTTTAGAGTCTAAGAGCAGCTGTCATGTAAGGAAGATGGTGAGATATACCCTAAGAAATAAAGGACAAGTAAGAGAAGGTGAGAAGATCCAGATCAGAGCAGTCAAGTGAAAATGCCCTGAGGCAAGTGGGTTTGGGGACTTGGGAAACTGCAAACCCTCCAGTGTCAGTCAATTTTGTTAGTCTGGGTGGTGGGTTGGTTGAGTCTGTAGGAGTAGTGAGCAGGGGCCAGACCCTCAAAAGGTATGTCCACCGTTAAAAGACTAACGCCTGGAATGAAGAACTGCTTTTAGCAGTTATTTTGAAGTGATCGATAAACCAGAAATTATTCTAAGACAGGAATGGAAGGTGTCTTGCATCCTTTTCCAGTGGCATTTTTCCAGCGCACTTGGGCACAGTGCACAAACTATGTTTTATCCACATCAGCTCCAGGGACCTTCTGAGAAACAAGGGTGATATTACCTGACATGAATGTACTCAAAAGCCATTATCCTGGCATTATTTGCTCTGGCCTGGGAGAAACAGGGCCTGCTAAGCCCACTAAATTAAAAGGAGTTTTTTTTTTTTTTTTTTTTAATTTTAAGTTCCTCGTGCAGGTTTGTTAATAGGTATATGTGTGCTGTAGTGGTTTGCTGCACCTATTGACCCGTTGTCTAGGTTCCCTCCCACTGCCCCCCAACAACAACCCCAGCAGGCCCCAGTGTGTGTTCTTCCTAAAAGGGCATTTTTATTAGGTTGTCTTTAGTAGTCGTTTGGTAAACTCAAGTAAGGGCTAGATTTTTGATGCGAGTGAAATAAATAGGGGTGATTTGGATGGAAGGGTATTTGAAGGAATGGAAGGAATTAGTGTTTGACATGAATTACAGGAGCCTTAAATTGAATCCAGCTGGGGAAGACTACCCACATCCACAATAAATAAGAAATCCTCAAATTTCCGAAGTAACTGATTTTTACTTTCTAAGTGGCATTTTTGCTTAATTTGTATGCTGTGTCATAGAGTGCTGCATATTTTCAGACATCTCTGGCTTTAAAAACAATCACAGAGATTTTGATAGGGTCTGGGGTCAAACTAATAATAGTAATAAATGCTAGTTATTAAATATGCAATAAATTCTAGGCACTGTGCCAGGAGTTTTCATACATTACATACAACCCGGAAATCTACAAGACAAGGCTTATCCAGCTCACTTCACAAAAAGCTCGAGCCTCATAGAGCTTTGCAATTTTCCTGACTTCACATGGCTCATAAGTGTCAAAATTAGAACCATAGTCTGAATTTGTTTAGAACCCACACCGTTCCACTCCTTCCTGCATAAAGCAGATGTTCTGTCTCTTAATTCATTTCTCTTCTCACTACTACACCATGTCTCTGGGCAATGAAAAGAAGGAACCTGGGGCCAATGTACTAAATCCAGATGTAATAAATAATGGAGAAAATGAGAATTGAACACCATTTGGGGAATGCCTGTGGGCCTCATTTCATAGGGTCTATCCACCCCTAGCTCCAGGGTTCTTTGGGAGCTGATTTTGCCCAGGTGCTGGCACATGGGACCAGATCCAGCACTTCCAAATTACTGCTCTTTCCTTGAGTCAGCCCCTATAAATCCTTATGCCCAAATCTGGATCCTGACCTGCTATCCAGCTCTCCCTGCTTCCTTCCATGAAGGCTGCACCCTGCTCCCTATGGGAAAGAAAGTCGAAAATAACCTTCCTTCCTTTCTCCTGACTTAGAGAATTCCAACTCCCTGCAGATGTCCTCTGTCACATTGCTCACTGTTGGAAGTTCTCTGATAACAACAGCCCCTTCCATGTAATTGTTTACTTTGGCAGTGAACATTATGTACCTGCTCATCTGCTCTGGGTAATTCCACCATACTCAAGATTTTTCCAAGTCTGCCTGTGAGTCAAGTCAGACTTAGAACAGAATCTAACTTTGAAAGATAACTCCGAAGTTAGAGAGGAGGTTTAGAAAGCATACGAAGTTAGAAAGAGAGGAGAATGTAATCTGGTGACTTGAGACTAGCGCTGAATCCATACACTGTCAAGTGAGCGTAACTGAATGGTAAAAATATCAAAGCCTCCTTCTGAAGTGGTGGATAAGAAAGGACCTAGGAAATGACGGTGTATCAACCATGTCCAGAAACTGGATTCCTACAAATCCTGGTGTACTAGGAGCATATAGTAGACTTCTATGCTGACATAACAAATGCCATACAGTAAGACACTTACATTTATTGTATCACCCTTCTATAGGTGAGAATATAGGTTAGTTCTCCGTTTTCTTTGTTCAGGGTTACCCAGGCTCAAATCGAGCTGTCAAAGCATGGATTCTTATTAGGACACACTGTGAAGAATCCCATTTCAGGCTTATTCAGGTCATTCTATGAGGAACCCAGTTCTTTGAGGTTGTAAGAAGAGTAAGGAATACGTTTCCTTTCTGGCTATCAGTTGGAGCTGCTATATTTTCTCCAGGCCTGTCTCCAGTCTTTACATGTGGGCTCCTACTTTTGAATCAGACACGGCACACTGAACCGGTCTCATGCTTGGCATTTCTCTAACTTCTCTCTCTGTTGCATATCTCTTCTGCCTCCAGATGGAGAAACTTCTCTGCTTGTAAGGTCTCATGTAATTAGATTGGGTCCATGTAGGCAATCCAGTGTAATCTCCCTATTTTTAGGTCGGTTTCATAATTTTAATTATATTTGCAAAGTGCCTTTGGCCATGTAACATAACATATTCATGGGTTTTAGGAATGAGGATACGGGAATCTTTGTGGAGCAATTATTCAGTCTACCACAGAGGTAGAATATGTCTCTCTGGCAAACATGCCAGCTTTGATAAGAAAAGAAAAAACATAATTCACCATCATTCTCCTGATTCTTGTCTATATCTGCCCCAAGGGAAAATCCTGGTTTTTCATTGTGCCTAGGGGCACCTGTACACGTGCTCAGCTGTACATGTTCATCAGGTGGTGGGTAGCAGAGACTCACAAGTTATTTTTTTAACAATGCATCAAAAGAAAGAAGAAATTTTTCAGTCTGTTGAGATTATAGAGGTCATTGAAAAGGTCAGTGCAGAAAGGTGTTATTGAGTGCAGTGGGGTGAACCCTCCTTGCTGAGATTTACAGGATCATTTTGAAAATTAGTGTGATCCTGGGTTTGAAATTACCTGTCACATATAGACACTAGGAACTGTTGTTGATTAGCAAAGATATTTAATATTCTCAGAAACTTCTCCAAGACTTAAGAGGGCTGTTGTCATAACAAATGTATAATAGTAGCTTTTATTGAGCATTTACTATTGTAATAGTTAATTGGACAGATGCAAGTGCTCATCCACTTTGTGTCTTGCTTTCCATCCTTGGTTCATATGGAGACTACATTGCCAGTCCACTTGTAATTAGGAAAGGTCATGTGACTACCCTTGACACTGAAATGTGAACAGTAGCATGTTTTGTTCCTTTCAGATTAAAGTGTTTGAGAGCCAGTCTGCCACCTCCATGTTTTCTGTTTCATGCTGAGATATGGAGCCACATTATAGAAGCAGCATGGATCCCTGGGACACCTGACAGCAAAAAAAAAAAAAAAAAAAGAAAACTTATTAATTCATGTCAAATTTTATTTGCATAAAAGATAAACTTTTAGTGTGTTAAGCCATTCAGATTTCAGACTTTTCCCTTTACATCTCCTACATACTTTATCTGTATAATACACAGCTACTAATTCCATTGTTATTCTTATTTAAATATTTTAATTGTGAAGAAAATACTGCACAAATTCTTGTTGCCAAAAATTCTGACAATATGAATAAATCAAAATTTCACTTCCTTACTATGTCCCTCCAAAATCCAATCCCTCCTCAAATGTAGCCACATTTTTTAAAAATCCTGCATGCAGTATTTTTAAATGTATTCTAGGCTTTTTCTTATATACATGTGCTACAAAAAGACACTGTGAGGGTTTTTTGTTTGTTTCTTTTGTTTGCTCCTTTTCTTTTTTAATTTTTGTTTATTATTACTATTATTTTTAGAGATGGTGTCTCTCTCTGTTGCCAAGGCTGGAGTGCAGTGATGTGATCATAGCTCACCACAGCCTACAACTCCTGAGCTCAAGCAATCCTCCTGCCTCAGCCTTCAAGTAGCTAGGAGTACAGGTGGAAGCCACTGTGCCTGGCCACTGTGGGTTTTAAATATACATTGATAACTGTTTACATATTGCTCCACAATATGCACCTAAGGACACATGCCTTAGTATTTTGATATTTCAATAATATATTTCTCTTTATTTTGAGAAGAAAGAATTTACTCAGAATGACAAGGTTCCAGGAAATGTGCCTTAACAGGAAAATCTCAATTCGTAGGACATCAGGAAAACCGGGCGCTAGAACAATATGAAGAATACGTGAGAGAGATCACAAGCTAAACAAAGTCCAGAGAACTCAGGGCAGGGGGTAGTCAGGGATCTGTACCCAGAGTTCAGCATGGAGTAGCAATGGGACTAGAAGGAGTAAAGGTAACAAAACTGGTGGTGTCTTGGACAGCTTTTATGAATAGGCTTGGCAATCTCTGAATCATGATTACCAGCATAAATTTGTAGACTGACCTGGCCAGAGGCATACTCTACTAGAGTCTTCCCTTCCCACTTTTCAGGCAGAATATGACTTGCTCCCCTGCATCACCCGGTTATGATATTAACTGATTCTGGGAGAGCTACATTTCTTCACTTCCATGATGGTTCAGCGCACCCTTTCCAGTGATGCAGAGTTGAGAGCTGTCTTGATGCCTGATGAGGAAGAGTATATATTCCCCTTGTGTATGTGGCCCTCCCACCACTGAGGTTGAAGCTGTACAAGTTGATGTGATTGGTGATTAATGGTAGTTAAAACAGGGCAAGTAATACCAATGAGTAGTGACACAGTGTAGATTCAAGGAGGGAGACATTTGAGGAGGGATTTCCTGAGACTAACTACCTCACTGACTGTAACTAAAAGATTGAGTGTGGATATGTCTTTTAAAAAGGATCCAGATGTTATCCCCAGCTCAGAATACTTCCCACCATCACTGACTTCTTTGAAGAACAGAAGGTGGATTTTTGTTGTTGTGTCTGATGGCCACCAAACACTTTAGTAGGGTGCTGGTTTTCAAGGCAAATAGGGTAGATGGAGAACCATTGTACATGCTACAGTTCCTTATTGAATTGGCTGCAGGTAACAAGTATAGATGGAGTCCAAATCTCTATCTTCATTACTGTTATAATCCTGACCTGATTTAACTGAAAATTTTTATAAAGGGGGATTCTTCACTAGCCATCTGCAAAGTTATCACACGATCTGTAGTAAAATTTTCATCACTTCTCACTGTGAGGTGGGAGCATTGGACTGGGTATCATTCTCCTGGTCCTTTTCCACAGAGGGAGGAGTCCCAGACTCTGAAAGGAATAAAAATGAAGACCTCAATGAAGCTTTGAGTCACCCACACCATAACAGACTGCCCAGCACAGAGACTACCCCTGCTGTTAACATTTCTAAGCCAATGCCTTGATGTTAGGTCCAGAAGCCTCCTCACTTCACCCTCTGTAGTCCAGGGATATGGGACTGTGGGATGAAGTGGTTGGGGATGAAGGCTTTGTTTTAAAGGTGAGTGACTCAGATCAGGAGAAGGAGTCCCAGCCCCATTTCCAGAATCAATGAAAGACACCTATGCAAGTTCTGTCAGAATTCCCCACTCCCACAAAACACGGGCCACCCCCTCACTTCTAAGAGCTGCACTCCTGCTCTCAGCATTAAGTCCCATAAGGGGGTGGCTAGAATTGGCTTCTCCAACTCTGACTCTAACTTCTTGGATGAATGAAGGCCTTACCCTTTGAGAAGGGTAGCCTCAAATCAGCAAAAAAGAGAGTTCCAGAGATTTCCAGGTCCTGTCAGGAGTTAAGTTAAAGACCTTAAGTGAGATCTGAGGGCACTCTTTATACCAGAAGAGAGAAGGGCCAACAGAATCCCAGCCCTGTGTAAGCCCTGGGATGCCCTGGACAGGCATCCTCTGATGTAGTGCCTTTGAATTCCCAGAATTCCAGGAGGTGACAGCATTGAACCACGCTTTGGCATCAGACCAGTAGGGAGCAGGGTTCCATGCCTTCCAACAGTGATAGTGGAGACCCTAATATTTGAGGCAACCATTCACACCAGATCAGAAGGGCCCCACAGCATCCAGGCTCCTGCTGTCAGGCCTGAGAAGCCCATGAAGGGAGTGGCCAGATGTGACATTCTGAGTTCCACCTCTGGAGTTTTAGGGAAGTTAAAAAATAGGCACCAGAGGGAGGTGTTAAACCAGCAGAGGGAGGAGTCCCAGGCCCTGCCAGGAGGTGAGATAAAGACCCTTTGTGCAGTTTAAGGGTAATAGCCACGCCCTTGCTGTTAGTGGTAGCAGACCTTGGGCAAAAAAACCTCTTATATAGCACCCTCTGAATTACTCCTTTGGAAATTCAAGAAGACAACATTGGATCGAGGTTATGGCCTCAGGCCATCAGATAGAAGAATCCCAGGCCCCAAAAGAAGTAAAGGTGAGGAAACTGAGTGAGATCAGAGGGAACCACCCACCACAAAAGAGAGGGGTTCATAACAGAGCCTGCCTCTGCTCTCAGCCCAGGGAGGCCCCAGGTGGGAGTGGCTATTGCGACATATTCTGAATTCCATTACTGCTTTCTCAAAGAAGTGAAGAGGTTTAGGTTGTCATAGGAGCTATTTCCAAGCCTTGCCAAAAGAGAATATAAGGATCTTGAGTGAAGTTTGAGGGAGACTTCCACTCCAAAAGATGGGACCCCATGGATTCATGACAGGTCCAGGACAGGGCCTGATGAAGCACCCTCTGAATTCTGGTGAGAATTCAGGGAAGGGAGGGCATTGGACCAGAGTCTCGCCTCTTGTCAGCAGAGGAGGAGTCCCAAGCCCTAAAAAGAGGAAAAAGAATCCTGAGTTCTGAGGGAAGCATCCACTCCAGATCAAAAGGGGACAGCACAGGGTCCCACCTATGCTGTCAACCCTGAGGGACTGTGGGGTAGATATGCTAGGCTGGGGTCTCTCTCACTTTCTCCTTTTGGAACTGCAGATGTGAAGGCCTTGCTCTGAGGGGATAGGTCTCAGGCCATCACAGGGTAAAGTCCCAGGCCCTAGCAGAAGCCAAGGTGAAAACCCTGAGTGAAGAATGAGAACACCAAGGATCCCAGAATATAGGAAGTCCTTCATAGCTTTTCTATTGTAGTCATCCTGGATGTCCTCAGGCAGGTGTGGTCAGATGAATTTCTCTTTCACTTTCTCCACCAGGGTAGCAGGGAAGTGAGGGGACTGAAATGAGGGGTCAGTAGAGTAAAGGGATCCCAGAATTTGCCAGAAATCAAGAGGACAGTCCTGAATGTGAACTAAGAAGAGTCCCTACCCAAGAACAAAGGGACCTCCATAAAGCCTGGACCTGCCAGGCCTCGCTGTCACCACCCAGTAAACCCCAGGCAGAACTGGCAGGTAGCAACCCAAAACACACCCTAGTTATTTCACAGAGTACTCAGGGCAGGCAAATCAAAGAATAGGGGCCTGTTTTTCCTTGAGTAATGCACCAAGAAAACTTGCAGAGGTGGCCGTAAATAAAGCTAAAGTTGTATCTCTCTGCTGAATGGGCACACACCAGCTCATCTTCTCGCCTCCAGGTCACAGGATCACCTGCTCTTTTGGCTGCTGCACCTGAAGACAGTCATCATACCTCGAGGTCAGAAGAGTAAACTCCGTGCCAGGGAAAAACGCCGTCAGGCCCGAGGAGGGCTAGAAGATATGTTAAGCGCTCTGGCCATTTTAGAAGAGGAGGAAGAACATCTCCCCTCCTCTTCTGTTTGTTTCAAGGATGTTTCCCAGAGTTCACTTGATGGGACATCCAACAATCCCCATGGAGCCCCATCCACCAGTACATCTGCTACGGCTGTTTCACACACAAGACATACCGAAGGTGTCAACAACCAAATGGAAGAAAGACCAAGATGCACACAAGATCCAGCAGCCACTGATAACTTTCCCAGAGGCCTTCTAGGTGAGAAAGTAGTTATGTTGGTGCATTACTTGCTGTTCAAGTACCAAATGAAAGAGCCCATTACAAAGGCAGATATGCTGAGAAATGTAACCCAAATGTCCAAGAGCCAATTCCCTATAATCCTGAGCAAGGCTTCTGAGCACCTGGAGCTGGTCTTTGGTCTTGACCTGAAGGAAGTGGAGCCTAGTAAGCACATCTATGTTCTTGTCAACAAGCTAGATCTGGGCTGTGATGTAGGGCTCAGCGATGAGCCAAGCGTGCCCAAGACTGGCCTGCTGATGACTGTCCTGGGTATTATCTTCACAAAGGGTAATTGTGCCACTGCGGAGCAAGTCTGGAAAGTGCTTAATATGATGGGATTACATGATGGAATTGAGCATGTCATTTTTGGGGAGCCCAGGAAGCTCCTAACCAAAGATTTGGTGAAAGAAAATTACCTGGACTACCAGCAAGTGCCCAATAGTGATCCTCCATGCTATCAATTCCTATGGGGCCCAGGAGCCCATGCCGAAACCAGCAAGATGAAAGTTCTTGAGTTTTTGGCCAAGATAAATAATGCAGTTCCCAGTGACTTCTCACCCTGGTATACAGAGGCTTTGCAAGATGAAGAAGAGAGAGCCAGAGCCAGAGTTGCAGCCAAGGCTCACATTACTGCCATGGCCCATGCACGTTCCAAGGTTAAGTCCAGCAACTCCTCCCAACTGCAGTAAAGTCTGAGGCAGATTCTTTACTTTGTGTTTGAAAAGAAATTCACATTCTGAGCTGTGGGTGGTCAAGGCGGGGCTCGAGACAACACAGTCAATAATATGTTTGTGCTCATGTTCTATGTGGTGACTTGGAATTTTTTTAAGATATTGTTCCTTTAATAGATGGTTAAAGTAGCATCAGTATCTAAGTTTATGAATGACATTGCTAAATTTTTCTGTATGTGAGATTAAGAGTAAGCGATTTATTGTTTTATAAGTCTAATTGGAAAACTCTTCATTTATTTAGGGATTGAAACATGATAGCATGGTAGTAAATTGGGCATTTTCTAATTTAATGTGAAATAATTTAGGAGTGTAATAAATGGGATCAAGAAATAGAGAAAAGAGTAAAGGATGGCTAATTATTGCATTCCCTATTGACTTTTATTCTGTTATTATGTAAAATTAAAATATATATGCCAGGATAGGCTTACATTATTCAAGAATATATAATTAATTACATTGTAATAAATTAGACCTTTTGCACATTGGCTCATTTATTCCTCAAACATTAATTGAGCATCTGTTCTTTGGAAGGCCTTGTGCTAGGATGTCAGGATAAGGAAGATCTACCTGTGCCCATTGGGTTTTAGAATCTAGAAGTAGATATTATATAAGGAATATGGTGAGATAACCACTAAGACCTAAAGGATAAGTCAAAGAAAGTGAGAATGTAGGGGGAGGGTTATCTAGATGAGAGCATCCAATGTAAATGCCTTAAGGCAAGTGGGATTGGAGGCTTGGAAAATTGAAAGTCTTTCAGTGTAAATCAGTTGTGTGTGTGTGTGTGTGTGTGTGTGTGTGTGTGTATGTTTCTCACTCTTGTCACACAGGCTGGAGTGCAGTGGTGGGATCACAACTCACTGCAGCCTCAACTTTCTGGGCTCAGGTGATTCTCCTCCCTCAGCCTCCTGAGTAGCTGAGACTACAGGTGCATGACACCATGCCTGGTTAATTTTTATATTTTTAGTAGAGATAGAGTTTCGCCATGTTGCCCAGGCTGTTCTCCAACTCCTGGACTCAAGCAACTGCCTGCCTCAGCCTTCCAAAGTGCTGGGATTATAGGTGTGAGCCACTGTGCTTGGTTGGTCAGATTAGGCTCTGAGAGTGGTGAGCACTGGCTATTCTCTCTGAAGACATGTCCTGGGTTGAAAGACTAAGGTCTGGAATGGACAAGCAGTTATAGCACTTGCCTGAGCTCATGGATTAACCAGAAGGAAATCTTCATCTGGGACAGGAATGAAAGGTTTCCTGTGCTCCCCTAACTCCAATGCAGTTGAACACAGACCACAAACCATGTGTTCTATGCACAGCATCTCCAGCAAGTTTCTGAGAAATAAGAGTAATACTGTTTTAACATGGGATGCTCAGAAGCCACTTTACTGGCACTCTTTGCTCTGGCCTGGGAAAGACAGAGCCTGTGTTATTTTATTTTGTGTTGCTATAATAGAATGTCAGAGACTGGGTTACTTTTAAGTAAAATAATTTTTTTCACAGTAGTGGAGGCTGGAAAGTCCAAGATTGAGGTGTTTAGTGGCACCTAGGGAGGGATGTCTTACTGGGCCATCCCATGGCAGAAAGTGAGACAGTGAGAAAGAGAAAGCAAAAGAAAAAGGGATCAAATATACCTTTTTGAAACAAACCCACTCTTGTGATAAAGGTATTAATCCATTTATAAGGGAAGAGTTCTCGTGGCCTAATTACTTCTCATCAGGCCCTACATCACAATACTGTTGGATTGGGGATTAAGTGTCTACCACTTGTCTTTTTGGGAGACACATTCATATCATGGCAGAGTCCATTCTGTTAATAGGGTATTTATTCTAGGTTATCTTGAGTGTAATTTGGCAAACTCAAAGCAAGGGATAGGTGTTTTGATGGGAATGAATGAGGAAGTCCTTGACACATTTTCTAGGAGCATCTAGCTGACCTGCATCTAGCTGGGGAAGATTCTCCCAACACATAATATAAAAAATGTATATCCTCAAAAAGATTCTTATCAAGTAAGTAACTTTCTTTTGCTAAGAAGCATTTTGATTGATTTGGTTTTCCATGTCCTAGAGGGCTGCATATTCTCTTAACATCTCCAGGATGAAAAGTAAATTAAAAATTTCCAAGAGGGAAGGTTGGTAGTGTTTGCAATCTACAATATAATAGTAAAATCTGTTTGTTATCAAAAACCCAGTATACACTAACACTGTGTCAGCTGCCCTACACAAATATCTTACATTCTAAAAGTCAGACTTCACAAGGTATACATGAGCCAAAGAACAAAATAACTGCATCAAGCCCACTTCACAAAGAACTTGAGGCTCGTAGAACTTTGCAGCTTTCGAGTTCACATATAAGTGACAGGGCTGAGATGAGACCTCCTGGTCTGAATCCTCTATAACCCACACTGTTCCACTCCTGTGAGCCTGAAGCTGATCTTGGGTCTATTAATTCATTTATCTTCTCACTACTCCACAATGTCTCTCAGACAAAGAAAAGAAAGACCCTGTGGCCAAAACACTAAAAGCAGGCCCTAAAAAGGAAGGTGAGAATGAGAATGAGACACAATCTGTGACTGTCTGTGGGGTTCATTGGCCTGGTGTCCTCCCACCTTTAGCCCCAGATTCTTCTGAAGCTGAGTCTACCCTGGTCCCTTCACATGGGTTCGGTATAGCACTTTCCTACATTATCCTGCCCTTTCCCCTGAGTCTTCCCCAGTGTGTCCTCCTGTCCAAACTGGAACTGACCTGCTGGCCAGCTTCACTGTGTCCTTCTCTGGAGCCTGCACTTGCTCCCAGAGGAACAGACAGCCCAGACTTGCCTACCTTTTCCTGGACACAGAAGCTTCCATTTGCCTAGAAGTCCCAATCCTCACCTTGGATTCCCATAACAGCAACAGCCTCTTCTGTGTAATTGTTCACTTCAAATAGTAAAGCTTAGATACTGCTTCATCTCTAGAGGCCTCCACCACACTCAAAGTGTTTTCAAATCTGCTGGTGAGGAGAGTCTGTTTTGGCACAGAGTCGACTGATATTTTATCCTGAAGCAGAGATATAATCCTAAAGTAGAGAAGAGGTTTTAGAAAACAGGTGAGATTGGAGAGAGGTTTTAATCAGGCGACTTTTTGAATGTTGCTACTGAATCTATACACTGATGAATGAGCCCAACTAAGCACCAAAATTCAAAGCTTCCCTCCTAGGTGTTAAATGAGGAAAGACAAAGGAAATCACCATGTAGCAACCATCTGAAGAGGGTGAATTCTTATAAATTCTGTAGTTTTTCCAGAAAGTTGTAGTAGTTTTCTACGGTAGCTGTAACAAATTACCACAAATTTAGTGATTTACAACAGCACGCATTTATTATCTTTGTAGAGATAATGTTTACATTTCTGTATGTGTGAAGGATGGAGCTGTTCTGCTAGATTCTGTACTCAGATTTTCACAAGGCTCAAATCAAGCTTTCAGCTGGCAGTTTTCTTATAAGGCTCTGAGAAGATTCTTCTTCTGAACTCATTCAGGTTGTTGACAAAATCCAGTTCTTTGTGGTAATAAGACTGAAGTCCTGTTTCCTAGCTGTCAGCTGGAGCTGGAAGGCCTCTCTCCAGTCCTTGAATGTAGGCTCATATATTATGAGTCAACAGTTGTATGCTGAATTCCTCTCACACTGTAATCTCTCTAACTTCCCTCTCTACTGCATCTCTCTTATGCCTCCAGCCAGAGAAAGTTCTCTGCTTGTAAATTCTCATGTCATGATATTGGACTTACCTGAATAATCTGATGTAATATTTTTATTTTAAGTTCAGTTACATAACCTTTAATGCTCTGCAAAGTGCCTTTGGCATATAACAAAGCGTATTCATTTTTCAGGGATAAGGGTATAAGCATCTTTGTGAAGCAATTATTCAGCCTACTATTGATGTAGAAAATGTGTCTTTGGCAGACATACCAGCTTTGATAAGAAAAGAATAAATTCACCATAATTCTCCTGACTTTTGTTTTTATTTGCCCCAGGGGAAAATCCTACTTTTCAGTATGTGTAAAGACACACTGTACAAATGTTTAGATGTGTTAATCAGGTGGTAGCAGAGACTCCCAAGTTGTGATTTAGACCATGCACTAAAAGGAAGAACACCATCCTCCATATTTTCAGAGTATTGCAAAGGTCAGTGGAGAAAGGTACTATTTAGTGATGAGAGACAAAGGATCATCCTTGCTGAGATTTTCATGGCTCTTTAGAAAACTGGTGTAATCCTACATTTGAAAACAACTGTCACACAGTACACACTAGAAAAATTTCCCAAATTGCAAGGCAATTTTGGCCTTCTCAGAAACTTCTCCAAGAATAGAAATTGTTGTCAAAACGAAGTTTTATATTTGCTTTTTATTGAGCACCTAATAGGTAATAGATTGTGGTAGAGACTGCAAGTTTCCATCCACTTACTTTGCTGCCCTTCCTGGGCATATGGGGAGACTATATCCCACAGTCCATTTGTTGTTAGAAAGGGCCACTGAAATAGAAACAGAAGCTATGCTTGTCATTTTCAGGCTAAGGCATTTGAGAATCAGTATGTTAGTCCTACGCTTTCTGGTCTATTCAGCAGCAAACATGGAGCTGTCATGATGAGACATGGCACCACATGATAGAAGCAGCCTGGATCCCTGGGTCCCCTGACAGCGAAGACCCCATGTTTACTCACATCAAACTTTATGTGCATGAAAAATAAACTTTTGTTGTGCTAAGACCTTAGGATTTCAGGCTTCTTCCATTACTTCCACTAGCAGTGACTATCTGAATACTGCACAGCTATCATTTCTGTCATTAGTTTTACTCAAATATATTAATTACTCAAATATTCTTGATGCTTAAGAAAATTCTAACACTATGGATAAATCACAATTCTGCTCCAGTGTTCGGTTTCTCCAAAATTTATTCCCTACCAGAAGTAACCACCATTAAAAACCTCATATTTTTATTTTTATGTATATTCTAGGCATTTTTCTTATGTACATGTGGTAGGAAAATATATTGTGAGCTTTTAACATATATGTGTACTGATGTACATTTTGTTGTACCTGTTGCATTTGTCACTAAATAAAACGGATGAAGGAACTTTTCACGACAGCACGTATACTTTCCCCTCACTGTTTACCACCAAGAATTTCAAAGAACGTATGTGTCATAATTAATTTAATAATTTTTCTACTAATGGATGCATAAGATGTTTTACATTTATTGCTATGAATAATATGATTGAAATAAATATTACTTAACATGAATTCTTGGGCAAATGTAGATGTTTTATTACAGGAAAGATGTAGAAAAGTATAAATTCAGTTAAAGTGGAAAGAATGTGATGATTGTCAATTTTTTGAACATTACTAAACTTTCATTCCAAAAATGTTGTATATTATCATGGGTGTTTTATTTGATCTATTTTAAATTTGCAGAAAATGTTTAGTCAAGTTGTATTGTTTCACTGCTATTTCAATTTTAATTTCCATTTTCTAAGTAGGTTGAACAGGAAAGGAACTTAATCCCTCATCCATACAAAGTGAGACATCTGTAGTGATGTCTTGAGTACTAAGATTTCTCTGGGCATGTACTTTATAATTCTGATATGTCAAGAAAACATTTGTCTTCACTTTAAGAAGAAAGAACTTGGTCAGAATGACCAGGGTCCAGAAAAGGTGCCATGACAGAAAAACCTCAGTTAGTGAAGAACATCAAGAAAACTGGGGACTACAACAATTTCCAGAACCCATGAGAGAGATCACAAGCTAAATCAAGTCCAGAGAATTCAGGGTAGGGAGTGGTCAGGGATCTGTTTCCAGAGTTCAGCATTGGATAGCAATGGGACCAGAAGGAGTGAAGGTGAGGAAACTGGCGGTGTCTTGGACAACTTTTATGAATAGGCTTGGCAATCTCTGAATCATTACCAGCATGAAATTGTAGGGTGGTCTGAGTAGGCAGATCTATTGGATGAAAGGCCCAGAGGCATGCTCTATTAGACTTTCCCCTTCCCACTTCGCAGGCAGGGTATGGCTCACTCCCCTGCATCACCCAGTGATGATATTAATTGATTCTGGGAGAGCTACATCTCTTCACTGCTCTGGTGGTTCAGTGCACCCTTCCCAGTGTAGCAAGGTTGAGAGCTGTCTTGATGCCTGATAAGAAAGATGGAATTCTATAATGGAAGATTGTAATGAAAGATTGTATACTGTAATGGAAGAGAGAATCTTTCTTATCAGGCAACAAGACAGCTCTCACTCCTGCTACAAGTGTGTGGGAAGCTGTACAAGTAGGTGGGATTGGTGATTAGACAGTTAAACAGGGCAAATTGTACCAATGAGTAGTGGCACAAAGTGTGTCACTGCAAGGAGAAAGAAACTGAAGGGGGAGTTCTCTAAGACTAACTACCTCACTAACTCTGTAAGTAAAGGGTTGAATATGGACATGTCTTGAAAAAGGATCCACATGTTATCCCTAGCTCAGATTGCCTCTCACTTTTCCTGCCTTCTTGTTACACCAGAAGGAATATGTCCTTTGCCTGTGTTTGGTGGCCTTTTCCCACCAGATACCAAGTGGTGTAGGGGGCTGGTCTGCTATGCAAACATTTTCAGGGTGGATGGAGAAGCAGTATAAATGGTGTTAAATTGACTGGGGATCACAGGTATATGGTGAGACCCAAAGATATTTTTTTATTCTGGTAATTACCCAAACCCGAATAAATTGAAAACAACAACAACAAAAAGTTTCTGTACTAGCCACTCTCAAAATGTCATTACCTGGGCTGGGCACGGTGGCTCATGTCTGTAATTCCAGCACCTTGGGAGGCCAAGGCGGGCGAATCACCTGAGGTCAGGAGTTTGAGACTGGCCTGGCCAACATGGTGAAACCTCATCTCTACAAAAATACAAAAATTAGTGGGGCGTGGTGGTGCGCTCCTGTAATCCCAGCTACTGGGGAGGCTGAGGTGGGACAATTGCTTGAACCCTGGAGCAGAAGGTTGTAGTGAGCCAAGATCACGCCACTGCACCCCACCCTGGGTGACAGAGCAAGACTCCGTCTCAAAACAAGAAAAGAAAAGAGAGTCCCTGATCAGTAGTAAATGTAATAAAATCTAAAACTGTAACATGAAAACTGTGGACCACTGTGTCAGACTCAGGGCAGCAGAAGGAGGAATCCCAGCCCTAACCTAAGTAAAGGCGAGGACTCTGTAATTTCTGAGGAAACCGCCCAGTGAAAACAGACTGGCAGCACAGTAGCTGGCTTCTGCTGTCAGTTCTGGGAGGCTCTGGCGTGGCTGTGTGGCTCAGGAACCCCTTCACTTCGCCTTCTGGAAACGAGGGTGATATGAGTAGGACACTGGTTTAAGGCTGGTTAACTCCGGTAACCAGAAGGCGACCCGGCCAAGAGTCACTAAAAAGCCCCTATGTGAGTTCTAAGGGAATCGTGCAACCTAGAACAGTATCAACCCCGCAGCACCTCCCCCCAGTCCCAGCCCCGGAAACCTCCAATGTTTCCCGGAAGTGTTTGCACCCCGATATCCGGCCGTGGGGTTGCAAGACTTGAAAGCGTCTGAGAGTGCCGGTGTCCAGTCACCTGAAGGAGGAGTTCCAGATCCTGCCTGGAATTAAATAAGGACCCTTCTAGACAGTGCCTGGAATTAAGTAAGGACCCTGAGTTAGGTGTGGGGGACCACCCACTCCAGGCTAAAGGGGCTCTGAGAGAATTCCGCCCCTGCTTTCAGCTCTTATAGAACCCAGACAGGAATCGTCTGATGTAGCAACCCCAGGGACTTTTAAACAGTCCATGAGGAGACTGAGTGAGTGACGGTTTTGGACTGAGGAGACAGACGGCGAGGGTATTTGCCTGAGGAGAAAGCGGGCAAGGGTTTTGGACTGAGGAGACAGCGGGTGAGGGTATTGGACTGAGGAGACAGCGGGTGAGGGTATTGGACTGAGGAGACAGCGGGCGAGAGTATTTGACTGAGGAGAAAGCGGGCAAGGGTTTTGGACTGAGGAGACAGCGGGTGAGGGTATTGGACTGAGGAGACAGCCAGCGAGGGTATTTGCCTGAGGAGAAAGCGGGCGAGGGTTTTGGACTGAGGAGAGAGCCGGCGAGGGTATTTGACTGAGGAGAAAGCGGGCGAGGGTTTTGGACTGAGGAGACAGCCGGCGAGGGTATTTGACTGAGGAGAAAGCGGGCGAGGGTTTTGGACTGAGGAGACAGCCAGCGAGGGTATTTGCCTGAGGAGAAAGCGGGCGAGGGTTTTGGACTGAGGAGACAGCTGGCGAGGGTATTTGACTGAGGAGAAAGTGGGTGAGGGTTCTGGACTGAGGAGACAGCGGGTGAGGGTATTGGACTGAGGAGACAGCGGGTGAAGGTATTGGACTGAGGAGACAGCAGGCGAGAGTTTTGGACTGAGGAGACAGCCGGCGAGGGTATTGGACTGAGGAGACAGAGTGTGAGGGTATTGGACTAGGAGACAGCCAGCGAGGGTATTGGACTGAGGAGACAGCGGGCGAGAGTATTGGACAGAGGTGACAGCAGGTGAGGGTATTGGACTGAGGAGACAGCGGGTGAGGGTATTGGACTGAGGAGACAGCGGGTGAGGGTATTGGACTGAGGAGACAGCCGGCGAGGGTATTTGCCTGAGGAGAAAGCGGGCGAGGGTTTTGGACTGAGGAGACAGAGGGCAAGGGTATTGGACTGAGGAGACAGCGGGCTAGGGTATTGGACTGAGGAGACAGCCGGCGAGGGTGTTTGCCTGAGAAGAAAGCAGGCGAGGGTTTTGGACTGAGGAGACAGAGGGTGAGGGTATTGGACTGAGGAGACAGCCAGCGAGGGTATTGGACTGAGGAGACAGCCGGTGAGGGTATTGGACTGAGGAGACAGCGGGTGAGGGTATTGGACTGAGGAGACAGCGGGTGAGGGTATTGGACTGAGGAGAAAGTGGGTGAGGGTTTTGGACTGAGGAGACAGCGGGTGAGGGTATTGGACTGAGGAGACAGCGGGTGAAGGTATTGGACTGAGGAGACAGCAGGCAAGGGTTTTGGACTGAGGAGACAGCCGGCGAGGGTATTGGACTGAGGAGACAGAGTGTGAGGGTATTGGACTAGGAGACAGCCAGCGAGGGTATTGGACTGAGGAGAAAGCGGGCGAGGGTATTGGACTGAGGGAAAGCGGGCGAGGGTATTGGACTGAGGAGACAGTGGGTGAGGGTATTGGACTGAGGAGACAGCGGGTGAGGGTATTGGACTGAGGAAACAGCCGGCGAGGGTATTTGCCTGAGGAGAAAGCGGGCGAGGGTTTTGGACTGAGGAGACAGAGGGCAAGGGTATTGGACTGAGGAGACAGCGGGCAAGGGTATTGGACTGAGGAGACAGCCGGCGAGGGTGTTTGCCTGAGAAGAAAGCAGGCGAGGGTTTTGGACTGAGGAGACAGAGGGTGAGGGTATTGGACTGAGGAGACAGAGGGTGAGGGTATTGGACTGAGGAGACAGCCAGCGAGGGTATTGGACTGAGGAGACAGCCGGTGAGGGTATTGGACTGAGGAGACAGCGGGTGAGGGTATTGGACTGAGGAGACAGCGGGTGA
>CAUYLG010022171.1:0-15970 GCA_963573385.1 Cacajao melanocephalus
TATACTCCGCACTGAGAAGCGCTGTGCCGCGCCGGGGCGCCAGCAAAACAGCTGCGCCGGCCAAAAGAGTTGCGCTGGCGAACCGTGTGGCTCCTCCGCTGGGAATCTCCCAGTCTGTGGGCAACAAAAATTCGTCTGCAAGTGCGGCATCCACTCGCTCTCTGCGCTTTCACTGGGAGCTACAATCCTGAGCTGTTTTTAATTGGCCATCTTGGATCTCTCTTGAGCATCACCATTTTTACGCTGGTCTAATGCTCTGATCCATAAAGATGAAGAATGAGGCAGCCATTGATCACAAGCATCCAAACTATCCAGCATGGAAGATAATGTGTGCAAATGCATACAGTATCCACAATCACTATAAGATGCATTTTACAAATGGGCTTGAGAACTGCAGAGGCTATGGGAAGAAGAGGTCAATGTGATTCTGGAACATTAAAGGCTTTAGGAAGTCAGTGGATACAGCACTGTTTATAGACAAGCGAGGCAAATGACCAGAATTCAAGCTCTCCTCTCATCTCCTGTTTGCTATTGAAATCTCAATGTATCACTTGATTTTTACATTTATAATAGGAGATTTATAAATTTTGTATTACAAATGAATTGTGGATATAAATGTAAAAAACAGAAAAAATGATTTAGTAGAATCATACGAAAAAAATGTTATGACTTTGGAATAAATACTTCTTAAATAGACTACAAAGGGATTAAGAAGCTCTTAATCTTTTCTCTTTTTTGTCTCATCAAAAGACACCAACAAGAGAGTAAAAAAAAAAAAACAACTTGACATAGTAGAAAAATATGAGAAGATATTTGTAATAATCTGAAAAAAAGACATATGTCCAGAGGATTAAAAAAAGAGCCTTATAATTGAATAATAAAAAGACATCAAAAATGATGTCTTAACAGTGAACATTACAAGATAGCATGTCATATGCCCAAAAGGTGTTCATCTTTATTAATTATTAGAGAAATGCAAAATAAAACATAATATAAATTCACCAGGAGAGCTGAAATAAGAAAATTCCAAATCTTGAGAAGGATGAAGAGGATCTAGAATTGCAAAGCTCCCATAGTGTTAAGTATAATCCGTATGAAAACAAAACAAAACAAAAAAAACTATGGAAAAACTATTTGGCAGTTCTTAATAAAAGCAAGCATAAGCTTTCCCTATGACCCAGCAATTCCATCACTAGAGATATACCTGCATTCATTTTTCACTGCTGCTATAACAAATTACTGCAAACTTAGCAGCTTAAAACAATACAAATATATTGTCTTACAATGTTTTAAATCAAAAGTCTGAACAGTTTTCACAGGGCTAAAATCAAAGTATTTTATGTTTCTTTTTGGAGGCTTTAGGTTATAATCTGGTTTTATGCCCTTTCCAGCTTCTAGAAGCTCCCTGTATTCCTTGGCTCATAGCTTTCTAACTCCATCTTTAAGCCAATAATGTTGGAATTTCTCTCACCCTTTCTCTCTCTCTCTCTCAATACATGAACATGCACGTGTGTGCACATGCGCACACACCCACATACACATACACACACATAAACATACAACATAGAACCAGAAAAGGGAAAGGTTTCCTGCTTTTAAAGACTTGTGTGATTAGATTAGGCCCCCTTGAACAGTCTAGGAAAATTTCCTAATCTCAAAGTCCTTATATTTCTTTGGTTGTGTAAGGTCACACATTCAGAGGTTTTAGTAGTTAAGAAGTGGATATACTGAGAGAACCATTATTCAGTTACCAGAATACCCAACAGAAATGTGTAGCAGTGTTCATTTATGATCAGAATCTGTATTCCCCATCTAAAACTATTAAAATGGATACATTATGGTATATACACACAATGAAATGGTATACATCAAATGAAGCTACATCAAAAAGAGAACATACATTATTATTCTATTGACATAAATGTAAAAAACAGGCAAAATTAACCAATGCATTAGGAATCATGGTGGGGTTACTCTTGGAGAGGATGTGACTTAGGATTAAAAGAGATCATGGAATTTCTGAGATGATAAAACGAATCTGTTATTCTACCTGGGCACTAGTTACATTTGCTGAGTTTATGAAAATTATGTGTTATATATTTAAATATTACATTAAAAAATCTGCCTATTGACCTCACAGAATAGTAGAATAATAAGTGATATAATAAAATATTGTGAATTCTTTATTGTCATATGCGATATGTCAGATGTTTTACTGCTTTTTCATTCTCACATAGCCTGTAAGATAAGCATTATTGGTCCCATTTAACAAATAAAGGGGCTAAAAAGTAGAAGTGTTAAGTAGCACAAATAACATCAGTGCCTTGATTTAAACCAACCTTCATACTTCATAGCCCTCGAATTTCTTTCAATGATGTTTGGACCAGTAGAATCTGTTAGATCTGCGGATTTTTTGGAAAAGGAGCCTAAAATGTGGCTATTTAAGAGTAAGCACGACAGAATCTGGAGGTGTTATATGACAATAAAAACACAAGAAAGTCCAAGTCATAAACAGATGTAATTCAGTCATTATTAAGAATTTCAGTGGCTCATGAGTATATTCTCAACAGTTTTAGAAGCTGAGGTTGGAGGATCACTTGAGCCCAGGAACTAGAAATCAGCCTGGGCAACGTACTGAGACCTCATCTCTACAGAAAAATAAACAAAATTAGCCAAGTGTGGTGGTGCAAGCCTGTAGTCCTATCCACTGAGAAAGCTGAGGTGGGAGGATTGCTTGAGCCTGGGAGATAAAGGCTGCAGTGAGCTGAGATCACTCCACTATACTCCAGCCTGAAAAAACTAAAAAATCTTAAGATGGACATAATGACTTTTGTTGAGATGTGGAAAGATCCCAAGTTCGGGGAAAGAAATAACCCACTGAGTTTGTTTGCTTATTTGAGAACCTCGCATCTATTTTCCGGATTTGATTGGCCTAATCACCTAACACTGTTAAGAACTCACACACCTCACAGAACATACATTCCTAATACAATTCTTACCAGGTTAAAGGATATATTATCCATGCACATCTTCCATATTCCAGTAGTGAACTTCCTGAAAGATAGTCATCTTTGGGATTTTCAAATGAAAAATCAGAATTCCTTAAAATTTTTAATTCTAAATTTCATATTATTCTTAAAGTACTTATAGTATCTTTCATATTTTATATTAATTGTCTATTGCTATGTAACAAACTGCCCTCCAATTTATCAGTCAAAAAATCAAGAATTTTTTTTTTTTTAATCTCAACAGATTCTGAAGGTCAGGAATCTGGAAGCTGTTCTGTCTCAGGGTCTTTTACGAAATTAGATGCAAGCTATTTGTTGAGGCTATAGTCTCTGAAAATTTAGCAGGATATGTAAGATTTGTGCCCAAGCTCACATACATATTTGTGGACAAAAGGCTTCAATTTCTGGCCACATGAGTATCTCCCTAGGGTTGTTTATAATAAGGCTTTTCTCCAGAAGTAGCAGTATGGAAAGAGACAAGAAAAAAAAAAAAAAAAAGAAAGAAAGAGAAAGAGGGAGAGTAGGTGCAGTACCTTTTATAACTAATCTTACAAACAGCAGACCACCACTACTGCCATATCATCTTGGCCACATGGCACAACTCTTGTACGTGGTATGCAGGGACTGCATGTGTGTAAACTGGGAGATGTGTATACTGGGAAGCAAGGTAAAGGTGTACATACTGGGAGGCAAGGATCACTGGGAACTATCTTGGAGAGGCTTTAGTCATTATTATGGATATGTAAATAGTTGTGTTTACAAGGAACTCTAGCCTGTGCCAAATTTTCAAACACTGGAAAACACCAGCAAGGATTATTAGGTAGTGTTTGAAAAATTTAACATTTAGTTCTCCCAACTAGATAAATGGCACTATATAGACTCACGTGGTAAAGAGGTCAACATACTGACATTTTTGGCTTCCAAAACCTTGATGCTTTTTTTTTTTTTTTGGAATATCATTCATATGATTTGTATGAGATAGATTGATAATTTATATTTGTTAATATTATTGTATAAGAATGATTCACCTTTAAACAGCAGACAGTACTACAGATACTCATTTATAACACATTTGCTTCTTATATATTCCCATCCTACTCCTAGAAATGTTGACTTCGACCTTACGTTCATAAGGTCAATATTTCCTGCTCTGACTTTTTACCTGATACTATAGGATTTCTTCAAACCTATAATATCTCAATGTCACTTGTTATTCTTTAATACTCACAAGAGAATTATAATGGTTTTTGCCATTTTTTTTTCCAATTTCTTTGCTTAATGCTCCTAGGGATTCAGAAAAATGTATACATTTCCTGAGAAATGCTGGGAAGGAATTCTTGTACAGAAACACTACTGCTCAGTTAGTTATTGAATTAAAACGGACAACCAAAAACAAGTAACTGGGGCATAAATCTCACATTATTGAGGTTTATTGAGCCAGCATGTCTGTCAGTGTGCATGAGAGAAAGAGGAGTCACAGCGGTGTTTGTGTTTGTTTTTTCCAAAGTGGTTCTCAGGAGGTTTAGTTTTTATACATTTTCTTTAAAAAAGGGAGGGTGGGGGTGGCAGTGAGAGGAGTGATTACATACTTGTGAGTCTGTAGCTAGTGACGAGGAAATTTACATCTTACCTAAGATAAGGTGAACATTTGAGGAAAAAGGGAATGGAGAGAGCAGATGTCTCAGGGAAGGGTGAAGGAATGATGAATCCCATCTTGTCTTTGTTCTGTACCCCGGAAGATAAGCTGGTAGTCTTTTGAACCATGCTGATTTCTACTTAGCCCTTAAGGAATAAAAGCCTGATAGCTGTTAGCAATGGAGGAAGGATAAAGAGGGGAATCCAATCTCCCATCTTGCCACAGCCCTGAACTCAGCTTCCAGAGTTTCTCTGGAGTTTTCTTGGCCAAGAAGGGGCTTAAAATTTTTATTTTATTTTTATTTTTCAAGCCCAAGCATAGGTTTTCCAGAAAATATAGAGAACACCCAGTTAAATTTGAATTTCAGATTTAAAAAAACATATTTTTTTAGTATAAGTACATACCATGCAATATTTGAGATATACTTATGTTACCAGTGACGAATCCATATGGGCCTGCAACAACCTCAGTTCTTGCCTCCTCGGAAGAAAGAATTTGACTGAGGAGGCATAAGGCAGAAGGAGAGACTGAGGCATGTTTTAGAGCAAGAATGAAAGTTTACTAAAAAGTTTTAGAGCAGAAACAAAAGGAAGGAAAGTATACTTGGAAAAGGGCCAAGTGAGCATGTGAAGGTCAACTGTGGCTTTTGACATTTTGACTTGGGGTTTTATATGTTGGTATACTTCCAGGGTCTTGCATCCCTTATCTCATGATTCTTCCATTAGAGTGGGCTGCCTGCATGGGCAGTGGCCTACTCACACTTGGGAGGTGAGTATGCACAGTATGTTTAAGAAGTTGTGTGCATGCCCACCTAAGACTTTCTTTTCTTTTCCAGTGGAATGGCCTCTGAAGGTCATAGGCTGCCATTTATTTTCTCTTAATATGCATGTTTGAGTTCACTCTCCCAGTTCCTGAGATTTCATTGGAAGCTGCTGATTGCCAATTTCAAGTGTTTTTATCTATTAGGAAATTGCCTTTCCCTGGTCCTGTGACCAATTGTCATTTTTAGAGAGGCAGTGTGACAACTGCCATACCATCACCTGGTGGTTGTCTGACATTCCTGATGAGTGCAGGGAACCCCTCACCTGCCCTGCTCATTTCTGACTAGCTACCTATTGTAACAGACATACTTGCAGGGTGTATCCCATTTCCCACGATGCTTTCCTTGTGGTGAGCTGTGTGAATGTGCAGTGGCCTTCTGGCACTTGGGAGGTGAGCGTGTGTATTGTGTTTACTGGAGTTGTACACATGCTCACTTGAGGTGTTCTTCCCTTACTAGTCAAATGTCCCTGGAAAGTCATATGCCAGTTAAACTACCATTTTGCCTTTTAATGCATATACTTGAGCTCACTCACCCAACTCGTGAGATCTCATCCAGAAGCTGCTGATCACTAGCATCAGGTGTGTCTCTGTATTGGGAGACTGCCTTTCCCTGGCTCAGGCTGTGACCAATTGTTATTTTAGAGAGACACTGTAACAGCTGCCAGACCATCACCTGATGGTCACCTGACTTTTCTGGTAGGGTGAGAGAAGTTCTCTCCTGCCCTGCTTGTGTCTGAGTAGCTACCTAGTCTGGTACAAGTTATATTTTAAAAAATGATGTTTACATGAAAATCAAATTTAACTGGACATCCTGTATTTTTATTTGCTTAATCTGGCAACCTAATCAGACCAGCATCCTGAGACAATTGATATACATTTACAGTTTGTTTTTCTTCAAGTTGCGTAATCAACTGCCTTCTAGTGTTATACTATCTTTAATACTTGGATTCATCTTTTTTCAAATGTTTGTCCAATTATTCGATCATTTGAAACACAGTATTACTTCCTCTGGATCCTATACTAACTTGTGTGAGTCTCTCAATTCATTTTTAGTACCTTTTAACAAGAGCTGAATCCTCCTGTGTCCACAATCACTCACCAGAGAACATAGTGGACAGGAGGTGTCATGCAGGATTACAACAAAGCTCTTGACTCGGTAAAATCCTTCCCTATTCAATTTTTTAATTACTGAGAACTGTCCACCAGATGGCACTATGCCTGACTTTATTGACTGCACAATCTGATCACTTTCTCTCTGACTTAGAATAATCTATCTAAACTCCTTTCTGGTTTAGTTTTCTCTCAGTTTAGAAGAAACATTTAGAAAGTTTAGAAAGATCCACCTTAGTCAGCAGGGATAACCTGGTCTTAACAGTCTTGTTCTTCCTCCAACCTTGCTCAGCTGTGCCTACGTCCACTTTCATGACATCAAAAAGAAGCAAAAGAGATGTCTGTACGAGTTGCAATGGGGTGGACCAGGAGGCAGTCAAAGTAAAAGTACAGAGTTTGTAATTTTTTAGCTAGTAATTCTAGACACTTCCAATCACAGGTCAAACTTTGATTATGCTGAAAGCAAAAGAACAGCCTGAGTACTTTGAGATTAGGGAAGAAAGCCAACACACTTCTTACCACAGCTGTCATCATACTTGCAGTCAAGGGGAGAAGGTAGCTTCCCACCTCAAAGACAGGACCAAAGTTCCGACTGCAAATGTGACCTCAAACAGTTCTTCAAAGAAAAGATGCTTAGGCAAGAATGGCTTGCAGAAGTGCAGGTTCAAATTTGGGAAAGAGAAGCAGAGACATTGAAAGCAAGGCCTGCAAAAGGGTTTAGATGATTTCATACTTCAGTTGGCAAAAGACCTCAGCAGGGCATTCACATGTTGATAACAGGGTTTGTGTATGGAAAAAGAAGGTTTATTTAGGGGTCAATATACAAAACTTATATTCATTACTTTTCTATTGCTGTGTTTCTCACCCTTTGCTGGCCGTGGACGTAGGGATCTGTCTGGAGAAACATTTAGAGAGTAAAATATATTTAAAGTATAGATTCTAAAGCCAGATTGCATAGGTCTAAATCCAGTTTTGTAATTTACTGTCTGTGCGGTCTTAAAAAATTTATTCCTCTTTCTACGATGCTTCGTCTGGTTCATGTGAGAGTTGAATGGATTACATAGAAAACTATCTGGCACATAAGAACTAAGTATTAGTTGCTATTATTATTATTGTTATTATATTTGTTAGTCAACAGGAGCTTCTTAAGATATGTCCCTGGGCAGGGAGAATATAAAGCAAGGCAAAGGAAATGAATTCTTGAGTGGCCAATATATGTGAAGCACCTAAGAGTTTTGCTTCCAAAATATTTAGCGTTTCTGTCAAGAAAGGTAGGTAGTATTGTTACTGGAAAGGGGTACCAATCCAGACCCCTAGAGAGGGTTCATGGATTTTGCCCAAGAAAGAATTCAGGGTGAGTCCGTAGAGTATAGTGAAAGCAAGTATATTAGGAAAGTAAAAGAATCAAAGAATAGCCACTCCATAGACAGACAAGCCGAGAGGGCTGCTGATCGCCCATTTTTATGGTTATTTTTCAATGATATGTTAAACAAAGGGTGGATTATTCATGCTTCCCCTTTTTAGACAATATATGGTAACTTCCCGATGCAGCCATGGCATTTGTAAACTGTCATAGTGCTGATGGGAGTGTAGCAGTGAGGACTACGACCAGAGGTCACTCTTGTTACCACCTTGGCTTTGGTGGGTTTGGGCCAGCTCTTTACTGCAAACTGTTTTATAAGCAAGGTCTTTATGACCTTTATCTTGTACCAACCTCCTATTTCATCCTGTGACTTAGAATGCCTTAACCATCTGGGAACATAGCCTAGTGGGTCTCAGCCTTATTTTCCCTAGCACCTATTCAAGATGCAGTTGCTCTTGTTCAAACATCTCTGACAGTATCATCCCCATTTCACAGATAAGAAAACTGAAGTTTAGAAAGAAGTAACTAGATGAAAGTTTCATAGCTAGAAAGTGATGGGGTAAGAATTTCAATACCATTCTATCATATATGAAAGCTTCTATTTCACACAGCTGGAAAAATTCCCAGAAAGTAGGCATTTTAACTTTTTATGGACCTCAAAAAGCAGATGGGGGTCTTTTTGTGAGGAAACTAGTCTCAGACACACATTTATTCCATCTTTCATTGTTATGGCATTCCCTGGTGCTTGTTCTAAGGAAACTGGCTGGTTGAAACTCCTATACAAAAAATGATGGCAGGAGTGGGGTTGGGGGGAATTAAAAATGGGCCCATTAAGCCATGGTTGCTTCCTTCCTAGATCCAGGGAATGTAAACATGTAAAAAGGAATTGGACAATAAGACAAAGATCTCACAGGTGCAATTGTAGCTGACAGCTTTATTTAACAGAAACATTTGGACCTTCCATTTTCCATATGGGCGAAAGCTTTGCTCTGAATGTATATCACATAGATATTCAGAATATTATTAAATCAAAAGATTATATAAAGCATTGAAATTGGTAATAGAGCTTTCAGATAGGGATATGTATATATATATATATATATATAATCCCTAGAAAGAGCCTTTTTTTTTGCCTCCCATTAATAGAAACATAATAAATGCCTAGGGCAGAAAGAGATGTGAGAAATTGTTTAAATTTCCTTTTACGTAGACAATTCCAGTGTTTTGTTTTAAATGGGTCATTACCTACCTTAAGTCAGAGTTAGTTACATCTTTGTTCTTTATATGATAACTTATAAATGAGGCACATTTAAGACAGAAAATACTCTATGACATTCTAATAAATGATTTATGGGCTTCCACTCACTACTGCTGCTGCTGCTGCTGCTGCTGCTGCTGCTGCGGCTAACTCTCCACATTATTCCTACTACATGCTGGCTTTTGCTGGGTACTTTACTTAGGTGAGTTATCTCATTAGCACTCTTAAGGGCCCTACAGGTAAAGACATTGAAGCTTAGACTGTTAAAAGAGTCTTCTAGTAGAATAGTTCATCTTTTAGGCTCTCTGAGAGTTGAGTTTTGGCTCCACTAAATTAACTAAAAATTACTCTGCATAATTTGACCCACTCTAATCCTCAACCCCTTCATCTATTTACTGGAAATAATAGTGCCTCATTGGAAGGGTTGTTATAATATTGAGTAACATATTAAAGAGAAAGCGCTATGCACAAGAAAAAATTTAACTTATTATTGCTTAATGTGAAGTATGATCTGCTTTAGGCCACACAACCTTGACGTAACTAAGCAGAAACTATTATCCCACAAAAACTGGGTGAATAAATGTCTAGTAACATTGTGATAGGCCTGAAAATATTAGAGTCAGTTTGTTAAACCGTAAACTACCTAATCAGAGCAGAAATCTTATTGCATCTTGAATGGGTATGAGGAATCAAGTGAAACCCAGAAAATTGCAGGAGTTGAGGAGGAGGCTGTGTAAGGGCTCCTGCCCATTAGAAGGTAGCTCGAATCCTTGCTGCCTGGTTAAGGCCCTCATAACACCTGAAGCCAACACCAATGAAGAAGTTCCAAACACTACTCACATGTTTGCATTTGATACGTATTGTGTGTTTAACCAGAATTTTGCTTATTGTTTTCATGTTTTTCCAAAGAAGAAATCCTTACTGAATAATGTTCAAACTTAGCAAAATAAAAGAGTATATGGAGGAGCAAATTATTTTTTGCAAGAATTACTAATATTTGTTAGAGAGTTTCTCTTAGTAATAACTACACATATGAACATAAATAGTTTGATGTGTTTATGGCTGTATATACAGTACATTTGCTTGCTAAGTGTGTATGTGTTTTATGTGTATGTAAATGGATTGACTGCTAGTCTGTTATACGCACACATTAGATTTCTGTTAACTTTCTTCATAGCTGTATGTTTATTTTTGCATATTTGCAATTTCAAACATAGTTTATATTAATAATTATATTTTTCTTAATTATGGTTACATTTTGATTTTCATAATAATCATTACAATTTGGTGTATACATAAGAGAACTGAGACAGAGATTTTAAGTGACTTAGTTTATATCTGTTTATGTTCATGTATGTGCAGTGGAAATGAAATGCTACGACTTTTCAGTTTGTGCTACACCAAGCCTGTCTCACTCATACCTTACTATTTTCACTCAAGTTTTTTTAAAAAAAGTCTCCCTCTCTGTCTCTTTTCCCCTCTACCTTTCTCTCCTTAAAGTGTATAATTAGGGTTTTTACAGAATGATAGATAATCTTACAACATTCTTGTCACAGGCCTATATAGATATACGTAAACGTATGTATAAAACTACATGCAATCTATCACCCTTAGATTTTAATCAAAGCTGAAATAATCATCTAATTTAACCATCTAACTTAGATTAATATGGATTTAACAGCCATTTGTCTATCACTTATATCATGTATTCTGATAAGATATGCCCTTATAAATAACAATGCTACTGCCTCTAATGGTCAGTAATACTGAGCTTTTTTTTTCACATGCTTTTTTTTTCATATGCATGTCTTCTTTAGAAAAGTGTCTGTTCATGCCCTTTGCCCACTTTGTAATGGGGTTGTTGGTTTTTCACTTGTTATTTTGTTTAAGTTCCTTACAGATGCTGGATATTAGACCTTTGTCAGATGCATAGATTGCACATATTTTTACCCGTTCTGTAGGTTGCCTGTTTACTCTGTTGATAGTTTCTTTTGCTGTGTAGAAGCTCTTAAGTTTAATTAGATCCCATTTGTCAATTTTTCCTTTTGTTGCAATTGCTTTTGGTACCTTCATTATGAAATCTTTGACATGAAGTTACCTATAAAACAAACCTGCATATGTACTCTTGAAGCTAACATAATTTTTTAATGTTACTGTGATGACATAATTTTGATAGTAAATTAATATTTAATGTGTTGTAAACACAGAGCATGAAGTCGCTCTTTGATGACTTTTATCATGATGGCTTTAGGGGACGGGATTCACCTAATATATTTGATCACAAATGAATGGCACCCATTCCCTTTTAATTAAAGGTCTATAGCTAAGACTATTTAGATCAGACAATATACAATCTACCATTTTTTCCCCTAGGATAGCCTATATAATTCCAAGGGTGCTTATTAAATGGTGGGGAATAAGTGTTTATTATCTAACATTTTTAAGTACTCAAATGCTGTATTATATTAACATTGAACCAAAAGGTTTATTTTAAAGTTTATAATTTAAGTTCTTTATTTTACAGATAGGAAACTGATACATGATGTGAAATTAATTCACCAAGTTCACAAATTCAAAGAGAACTCAGAATATGTTAATATAAAAATACCAATCTGCTTGTCAATAAAGAGAAAATGATTTCATATCAAAAATATAAAGAAATTTGGTTTAACAAAATGTAACTAAACACTATTAGCTTCTTGATTTATAATTTTAATCAATTATTAAAATAAATATGATAATCATCTATTCCTAACACTACTTATCTGATTTTTGCAAATGTCTCCTGTGAGCATTTCTATTTGCTTTGGGTGAAATTTAGATCTATGGATGTTAAAAACATGGAATAATTACTTGATATATAATATTTGCTAACTATCACAGGATTATTCATTATACTGACTGGAGTCACTAGTTTATGTGAAGAATGCTAAATAAAAGATACTGACAGAAAAAAAAAAGATTGTGAAGCTGAAGAATAGCTACACTATTTACTAGTAAGATATTAGCTCTGGAAGGTTTTTTTAGTGACTCATTAGAATCAAACTCTATAATACATCTATGTTTAATGGTCTGCCAATGTCTCTATATACAATATTAGATAGTTTAGATATTGGCAATCTTTATTCCTGAATTGAGTAGCTTTTAGAGTCCAGAAAATTGTACCACTTAATTCAAAGCTTTCAAATGATAAAACTAATACTCTAGTTAAGAGCAGTGTGTAGGAGGCGTATGTAGACTTAATACAAAAGACTTATAAGAGATCTCAAGGGTTGTTTGCAAGGTAATTAATCAATCATCTGCATGTAGAAGCGCTTCTGAACACTATTTAATAATATGGCGCTTAACGGCTCTGAATAATTTCCTGTAATCAATTTTAAAAGAATCTTTATTATAGTACTTTAAAATTTCACACTACAAAATAACAAATGATCCTACAGAGACTTACATTTTTAAACAAGAGTTTAATTTATTTTTTATTTAACATTTTTTAGAGATGGGTTTTCCCTGTGTTGCCCAGGCTGGCGTGTAGGCATGATCATAGTACACTGCAGTCTTGGACTCTTGGACTCAAGTGATCCTCCATTATGCCCTGCTTTTCTGCTTTGGTTTTATTACTAGTACCCATCAATCCATTCCATTTTGAAACTATAAGGAAATTTGATTCAAACTGAAGTTTCAGTGTGTTTGTCTTTTCCACTGAGTATTGCAAAACAACTAAATGTAATTTAACTACAGTAATGACTTACCAACTAAAGCCTTTAAAAAATTAGATATTTATCAAAACACAGATTAGTTTTGGATCCCAGGAAATAGTTTTGGATCTAGAAAAGAAGAGGGAAGTAGGAGAGTTGAGATTGTTTCAAAATATAGAAGAGAATTACTGGGTCAAATTGTATTTTTATTTCTAGGTCCTTAAGGAATCACCACACTGTCTTCCACAATGGTTGAATTAATTTACACTCCAACCAACAGTGTAAAAGCATTCCTATTTCTCCGTATCCTCTCCAACATCTGTTGTCACCTGATTTTTTAATGATCACCATTCTAAATGGTGAGAGATGGTATCTCAATGTGGTTTTGATTTACATTTCTCTAATGCCCAGTGATGATGAACTTTTTTCATATGTTTGTTGCCTGCATAACTATCTTCTTTTGAAAAGTGTCTGTTCACATCCTTTGCCCATTCTTTGTTGGGGTTGTTTGTTTTTTTCTTGTAAATTTGTTTAAGTTACTTGTGGAGTCTGGATATTAGCCCTTTGTCAGATTGGTAGATTGCAAACATTTTTTCCCATTCTCTTGGTTGCTGGTTCACTCTATTGATAGTTTCTTTTGCTGTGCAGAAGTTTGTCTGTTTTGGTTTTTGTTGCCATTGCTTTTGGTGTTTTAGTAATGAAGTCCTTGCCCATGCCTATGTCCTGAATGGTATTGCCTAGGTTTTCTTCTAGAGTTTTTATGGTGTTAGGCCTCATGTTTAAATCTTTAATCCATCTAGAGAGTTAATATTTGTATAAGATGTAAGGAAGGGATCCATTTTAAGCTTTCTTTATATGGCTAGCCAGTTTTCCTAACACTGTTAATTAAATAGGGAATCCTTTCCCCATTGCTTGCTTTTGTCAGGTTTGTCAAAGTTCAGATGGTGGTAGTTGTATAGCATTCTTTCTGAGGCCTCTGTTCTGTTACATTGGTCTATATCTCTGTTTTAGTACCAGTACCATGCTGTTTTGAGTATAGTAGCCTTGTAATATAGTTTGAAGTCAGGTAGCGTGATGCCTCCAGCTTTGTTCTTTGTGCTTAGGATTGTCTTGGCTATGCGGGCTCTCTTTTGGTTCCATATGAACTTTAAGGTGGTTTTTTTCCAGTTCTGTGAAGAAGGTCATTGGTAGCTTGATGGGGATAGTGTTGAATCTGTGAATTACTTTGGGCAGTATGGCCATTTTCACGATATTGATTCTTCCTAACCATGAACATGGAATGTTTCCCCCATCTGTTTGTGTCCTCTCATTTCCTTAAGCAGTGGTTTGTAGTTCTCCTTGAAGAGGTCCTTTACATCCTTTGTTAGTTGTATTCCTAGGTATTTTATTCTCTTTGTAGCAATTGTGAATGGCAATTTGTTATTGATTTGGCTCTCTTTAAGTCTGTTATTGGTGTATAGGAATGCTTGTGATTTTTGCACATTGATTTTGTATCCTGAGACTTTGCCGAAGTTGCTTATCAGTTTAAGAGGACTTTGGGCTGAGATGATAGGGTCTTCTAAATATACAATCATGTCATCTGCAAATAGAGACAATTTGACTTCCTCATTTCCTAATTGAATACCCTTTATTTCTTTTTCTTGCCTGATTGCTCTGGTTAGAACTTCCAATACTATATTGAATAGGAGTGGTGAGAGAGGGCATCCTTGTCTAGTGCCAGATTTCAAAGGGCATACTTCCAATTTTTGCCCATTTAGTATGATATTGGCTGTGGGTTTGTTGTAAATAGCTTTTATTATTTTGAGATACGTTCCATCAATACCTAGTTTATTGAGAGTTTTTAGCATAAAGGGCTGTTGAATTTTGTTGAAGGCCTTTTCTGCATCTGTTGAGATAATCATGTGGTTTTTGTCTTTGGTTCTGTTTATGTGGTGAATTACGTTTATAGACTTGCGTATGTTAAACCAGCCTTGCATCCCCGGGATGAAGCCTACTTGATCGTGATGGATAAGCTTTTTGATGTGCTGTTGCAATTGGTTTGCCAGTATTTTATTGAAGATTTTTGCATCTATTTTCATCATGGATATTGGCCTGAAGTTTTCTTTTCTCATTGAGTCTCTGCCGGGTTTTGGTATCAGGATGATGTTGGTCTCATAAAAAGATTTGGGGAGGATTCTCTCTTTTTGGATTGTTTGGAATAGTTTCAGAAGGAGTGGTACCAGCTCCTCTTTGTATGTCTGGTAGATTTCGGCTGTGAACCCACCTGGAGCTGGGCTTTTTTTAGTTGGTAGGCTATTAATTGCTATCTGAACTTCAGCCCTTGTTATTGGTCTATTCAGGGTTTTGACTTCTTCCTGGTTTAGGCTTGGGAGGGTGCAAGTGTCCAGGAATTTATCCATTTCATCCAGGTTTACTGGTTTATGTGCATAGAGTTGTTTGTAATAATCTCTGATGGTGGCTTGTATTTCTGTGGAATCTGTGGTGACATCCACTTTATCATTTTTTATTGCAGCTCTTTGATTATTCTCTCTTTTCATTTTTGTTAATCTGGCTAGTGGTCTATTTTGTTGGTCATTTCAAAAAACCAGCTCCTGGATTTATTGATTTTTTGAAGGGTTTTTGTGTCTCTATCTCCTTCAGTTCTGCTCTGATCTTAGTTATCTCTTGCCTTCTGCTAGCTTTTGAGTTTTTTTGATCTTGCTTCTCTAGCTCTTTCAATTTTGATGATAGTGTGTCGATTTTAGATCTTTCCTTGATTCTCATATGGGCGTTTATTGCTATAAATTTTCCTCTAGACACTGCTTTAAATGTGTCCCAGAGATTCTGGTACGTTGTGTCTTCGTTCTTGTTGGTTTTGAAGAATATCTTTATTTCTGCCTTCATTTCATTGTTTATCCAGTCAACATTCAAGAGCCATTGTTCAGTTTCCATGAAACTGTGCGGTTCTGAGTTAGTTTCTGAATTCTGAGTTCTAATTTGATTGCACTGTGGTCTGAGAGACTGTTTGTTATGCTTTCCGTTCTTTTGCATTTGCTAAAGAGTGATTCACTTCTAATTATGTGGTCAATTTTAGAGTAA